>OY731405.1:16730924-16789641 GCA_963425845.1 Sphenostylis stenocarpa | reverse complement strand
TTGTCACCAATCCCCTTACCTACAACTTTTCCACTCCTTGTAGTTATTGAATTGCATTGCTCCTTGGGGTTGGTTTGTGTGTTAGTTGAAAACTGTCCTCCTTGTTGCTGTTCAGATAATTGTTTAGCTAGTTGGCCTATCTGGATCTCTATATTTCTGAATGAAGCCTCAGTATTTTTTTTATTAGCCATAGTGCCTTGCATGAATTTTTCTAAAGTTGCCTCAGTATTTTTCTGATTAGCCATAGTACCTTGCATGAATTTTTCTAAAGTATCCTCCAATTTACTTATTCTGTCAAGCACTGAAGGATAATGTTGTTGTTGCTGTTGATATGGAGGTTGCTTATATGACTGTTGTTGAAATGCAGGTTGTCTAGTAGATGAGTTAACACCTTGGTTCCACCCAAAATTTTGATTTTGATTTTGATTCCCTCTCCATCCTTGTGCAAAATTATTCTGATAATTATTGGGATTAGGAAAATTACCTTGTCTACTTTGACTACTACCTTGGGCCCCCATATAATTAACTTCTTCTTGTTGAATGTTGCCTTGATAAGAGCATTGTTCATTTGCATGATCACCTCCACACACGTCACAACTCATTTGTCGATTAGGAATAGATTGTACTGTGTGCATTTGTTGAGGTGATTTCTCTATTTTCTGGGTCAATGCTTCAATTTGTTGTGTCAAAATTTTATTTTGGGCTAAGAGAGCATCTGTGGTGTTAAGTTCAAGGACTCCCTTCCTTTGCATTGGATGTCTATCATGTTGTGCCTGTTGGTCTGTAAAGGCTAGTGCATCAATAATTCTGGTGGCATGATCAATTTCTACATCCAACATGTATCCTCCTGCTGCAGCCTCTAATAGCATCTTTGCATCATGTCGCAAGCCAGTATAGAAAATATTCAACTGAGAAACGTCATCAAATCCATGATTTGGGCAACTTCTCAACAGTAATTTAAATTTATCCCATGCTTCACAAAAGTGTTCATCTGCTCCTTGTGTGAAAGAAGTGATGTCAGATTTTGCTTTGATGTAGCGGGATGGTGGGAAAAATCTATTCAAAAACTTCTCTTCTACACTACTCCAATTAGTCAAACTCTGATTAGGATGTGCTTTCAGCCACTCCTTTGCCCTACCTGCCAAAGAAAAAGGAAATAATATCAAATATGCAGATTCAAGATTTGTTGCTCTAAATCCCATGATATCAATCAACTCATAAAAAGTAGACAAATGAATATAAGGGTCTTCATGATCCAATCCAGTGAATTGATGAGCATTAATCAAGCTTAAGAAGGATGGATTCATCTGTAATATATGATCATCCGGAATGACAATGCTGGAAAAATGTCTTGGACCTTGCTGCATAGCACAATTTCTAAGAGTTCTTCTAGGTTGATTTGAATTTGGGTTTTGATTTGGATTTATATTTGGATCTGGATTCGAATGCATATTTGCTCCTTCTTCCGCCATATCTTCTATAATTAGGTCCGGTAAATCAAGTGTGAAAGAAGATACATGTCATCTTAAACGCATAAATCAAAAGAGTAACTCAAGCAAATATTAGCACAAACTAAAAACTAAATAATAATAATAATAATAATAATAATAATAATAATAAAAAAAAACAAAAACAAAAAAAAAACAAAAAAAAAATACTTAATAAGCTAAACAAAGAATTCTCAAAGAACACTGTTCCCCGGCAACGGCGCCAGAAATATTTGTTGAATTATTGGCAAGCGTACCAAAATTATCAATCGCAGTATAGTATTTCGATTAAATAAAAGTCGATCTCACGAGGAACGGTTTCAATGGAAATTCCCAATTATGCTTACTAAGTAGATTAAAACAGATTGAGTTTTGCAAATAAGAGTTGAATTGAAATTAAATGACAAAGAACTGTAAATTGTTGAGAAAATATCAATTAAAAGTACTTAGGATTGACTTCCTTCCTTATCCCTCTTTTGTAATGGCTATGTCGATTAAGAACGTCAATTAACCTAACAAAGTTGATGCCACATACTCAAATCATCCATGTTGATTCCTCACACATGAAATTCATAAGAAAACCTAATCAATGTTGATTCCTCACACAATTAACAGATTTTCCAGCATTAGGGTTAGGGTGTTAAGCAATTGATACATTCATTCCATTCCTAACAATTAACGTAACAAATATTCTTACCGTGATCTAGGGTTCAAGATATATTTTCCAATCATACCTCAAACAATCAAGAATAAATCATTCCAAAGCATAAAGGATAAGAATAACAACATCAAAGTATAGATTAATATCTCAAAATATCACCATAATACAAAAGAGTTCAAAGGAAGTGCACCGAATCCTAAGAGAATGAAGTTAGCCACTCATGTTGGTCATTACAATGCTCCAATTGATGAAGAAGTGAAGAATTGATGAATATTAGACGAAACCCTAACAGTAGTTGTGCCTCCTCTTCTCCAAGACTGCCTCTTTTTTCAAAACACAACTTATCTTTTTATAAGAGAATTTAGGTCGGGTCTCGCATCTTTCATTCGTTTAAGCGTTCTTCTTTCTTTTAATTTTACTCCAATTATGCTGACAATTGTGTTCATTACTCTTGTATCAAGGTATTCTCCAATTCATCCTATATTGGGAGAAAAATATATTAGAATTAACATAAGTTAAGTGGTTTCATAACAATTCAAGGCATAATTATATCAACTTTTTACCACTTAACAGTAAGCATATAATTGGAAATTTTTATTGAAACCGTTCCTCATGGGATCGACTTTTATTTAATCGAAATACTATACTGCGATTGATAATTTTGGTACGCTTGCCAATAATTCAACATAAAGAAACATTATTCTTACATACACAACAATGCAAAACTTTTCATATTGCCAAATAGAAGATACTTATTTTTTCTATCTGTTATTCTTATGCTAATAAGTGTTTTGATCTTATTCACATTGATATATGGAGACCATGTTCTTATAATTCCATGCATGGGCATAAATATCGTCTTACCATGGGTGATGATCAAACAAAATTTATATAAGTTTTTCTTATGAAACTTAAATCTGATGCACACAATTATATTACAAATTTCATTACATATATTGAAAATCAGTTTCAGAAAACCATCAAGTGTATTAGGTATGATAATGTACTTGAGTTCAACATGAAAGATTACTACAATCTCAAAGGGATTATACATCAAACCACCTGCATCGAGACTCTTAAACAAAATGAAATAGTTGAAAGAAAACATCAACACATCCTCAATGTCACTTGAGTTCTTCTATCTCAATCCAAATTAGTCGTTCATTTGATTTATTGCATTCCTACACCTTATCTCGATAATATTTATCCTTTCAAAAAATTATACACAAAACGATATAATGTTTCTCGAAGGTATTTGGATGTCTCTATTATATTAGTACCATTGTTGCTAATAGAAAGAAACTCGATCTGAGCTAGTCCTGGTATATTTATGGGTTTTAAAAATAATACAAAAGAATATTTAATTTTCAATTAAAAACACGGAATATAATTATTTCAATAAATATAATATTTAATGAAAAATATTTTCCATATCTTGAAAAATTTGAAGAAAATCATAGTATACATCTCAAGGAAAGCTTTGATGCAACTATTGGCTCTCAAGAAATCGAAGATATTGAAATCGAGAATAGCGGAGCTCCAAATTATCTTATTACAACTCAATCACAAAGCCCTCTCTCGAGTCAATCAATCGATACTACATGAGATCTTTCATTGACTTAATCGATCAATGCAACAAAAGACTCAATCGACCAATGTTACACAAGATTCTACCTCGATCCAAATAACCACTGACACTCAAGACATTGTTGCTTCATCTAATTCTATCTTAAGAAGAACTACACGTGCCAAAAATCCTCTGAATCATCTAAGATATTATTATATTACAGCTTTAAAAGGTCAAAAATATCCTATCGAAAAATTTATTACTTATGATAAATTGTCATCTACTTTTAAAAAGGTCATTCTCAGCATCGACACAGTTAAAGAGCCTAAAACTTATGAAGAAGCTTGCAATTATGAACATTGGAGGAAACAATGTCAAGAGAAGTTACTACTCTTAAAAATAATAACACATGGACTTTCACTTCACTTCCTCGAAATAAAATTGTCATCAAGTGTAATTAGGTATACAAAATCAAGCATAAAAATGATAAAAGTATACATAGATATAAGGTCAGACTTATTGCCAAAGGGTATTCCCAGCTTGAAGGTCTCGATTTTCTCAATACATTATCCCTTGTTGCTAAGCTCTCAACAATCAGAACACTTTTACCTGGGGCAACCAAAAAAGGTTGACATCTAAAACAATTACATGTCAACAATGCTTTCTTACACGAAGATTTACATGAAGACATATATATGAGTATTCCTCCTGGTATGACTAGTATGGTCAAAAATCAAATATGTAAGTTACACAAATCACTTTATAGTTAACGTCAACCTAGTAAACAATGGTATGAAAAGCTTTCTGTCTTTCTCTTATCACATGGATATATGTTCATTCTTCGATAAGTCATTCTTTATTTTAAAATCGAATAGGTAGTAGAAAAATTATAATCTTGGTTTATGTAGATGACATCATCTTGGTTGGGGAAGATATTACAAAAATTAATAGCATTATCGATTTGCTTAATAAAACCTTAGAAAATTGAAGAAACAACTAATTATCTTAAGGATTTCCACTGAAGTTGAATATCACGCTCTCACTGCAATTATATGTGAATTACAATGGTTCACCTATCTTCTTTATGATCTAAAAATAAATTATGTTCGTCCAACATTATTATACTACGACAACATATCTTCAATTTAATTTGCTTTCAATCAAGTTTTTCATGAAAGAATAAAACATATAGAGATAGATTGTCATATTGTCAAAGACAAAACTCAACAATGGTCTAATAAAACTTCTCCCTATCTCTTCTAGTATGCAAATTACAGATATTATGACAAAAGCCTTACCAACTCCTACATTCAGTTATTTTGTTTTCAAGCTAGGAATAATCGACATCTATTCTTAGTTTGAGGGGGAATGTTAAAATAAAATTAAAAATTAAATTATTTTCATGGTAATCATTTTATCGGTATTTTTATCTTTTTTCATCCTATAAATATTGTACAAATCCTTCAGTTTTACATAATAAGAAAAAATCAGCTTTTGATTTTCGGTCTTCTTCTTTCTCTTTCTTCCCACTTTTATGTTTTTTGTTTTTGATGCTCGATTCTTAATTGAAGCATAACTCCTTCAATTTTTGCTGTCATTCCTCACGCTCAATATTATATTAATGTTTAATCAATAACTTATTGGGTTGTTTTCCTTGTTCAATATAATATCAATACATGCTCGATTGTCTCCCACCCTTGATACAATATGACAAACCAGGTTAACACAATACATTTGATACTCATACCGTCCTTCGATACAAAATTGAGAAGCAAGACTTGATATGAATTGCTTGATGACTATTCACATTTTATATAATTTATATTTATCTTAAATAGGAGTACAAGGATAATATATATATATATATATATATAATTCGTAGAACAAAAGGAAAAAATATGTCATAACTAAAAATAATATAAAAGAAAAAACAAGATTTATTATAAAAAACAATTATGCTAATATAAATTTAAAAAAATTAAAAATAAATTACAATGAAATCTTTCGGTATTATTTTTCAAATTATACTTACATTTTTTTTTACATCACAATAATTTTTAAGAATCTCCTTACTTAAAAAGTGTACTATAAAGTTTAAAAGAGCCCATATATATTATAACAACTAAGAATGCAATACTTTTGAAAAGATAAATAGAACATTTATGCAAAAATTATAAAAACTTGAGTCTCTGTATAATTTAACAAAAATTTAGGAAATGTGAGTGTAATTTACTATTTTAAAAACTGATTATGAATTATTATCAACAATAAAAAATATTTATAAATTTGTTATGATATTTGAGTTTTTTTTAGTGTTATATATATATATATATATATATATATATATATATATATATATATATATAAAGTATTTACAAAATCTTTGATACAATTTGTGTACAGCAAAAGTGTTTGCCCATAATTATCATCTTAGGGTTATTAATAAAATGAGTTTGCATATGATCCCAACTTGTATTAGTAAATTTTTTAAATTCAAATATTCAATTATATTTAGTTGATGACAAAGTTTTTTTGTTTTTTAAAGGGCAGTAACAAAACTATGCACAATTTCTTGAATCCTCAAGAATAACTCACGCAATGCAGAAATTCACTACATTAAAATTATTGAAAAGAACTACTTAAGAAGTAAAAATAAAATTACAAAAGTTAAATTTAAGTTCTCTCATGTTTAAGAAAATAATTATTTTACGAATTATAATAAAAATTTAACAGGAATATTATGAGTTTTTTGTTAATATATATTTTGGTGCATTGTTAACACAAATAAACTAAAATTAGAATATGTTGATCATATCAAAATGAATTAACTCTTTTCATCATAAGTTATCATAAAGAAAAGTATACACATCTTTACTTAATGACTCACAAGTTAATTTGCCTTATTATCTTTTAAAAATATAAAAAAATTAAAAAAACATAAATACAACATATCTAAAAATCACATGATAACTTATATATCACATCATAATTTATAGTTCATTTGACAAGAAACTAAAAATAATTAATAATAAATAAACTGGAGACTAACGTATTATCTTAGAAGCATGATTATCGGTATATTGTACATAAGTTAGAAGTCAGTCAAGATCAACGATAATTTAAATACATCATCTTCTGTTTTAGAGTTTTCGTTCATCATAATTTTATCCTTAAAAAGTATATTGATGAATTAAGAGGAAAAAATATATATTTAAATTAGATTTGATCTCGATTACGAGACTAATGAACGTATCTGAAACAAATACTAAAAACAAAATTTTAAAAAGTTGAGATAATAAGATATTAATCCTTTATCATACTTATATTACAACTAGAACTCCAAAAAAATTTTACTTCCTTATTAATGTATTAACAATGAAAGGAAAGATTTATTATTATACTAATTTTCAACCTCTTATTAATATTATCATATTTTTAATTGATTTGATATTTTAATATACCAAGTAGATTTATCATATTTTCTGGGAAGAAGTGTTAAGTTTTTTTTGTTTTTTACAAAATATTATTATTTAAATTATATAATATTTGAATGTAAAAGTTGTATAAATACGATAGATAATAAAAGTTTGATTGTAGAAGTATTGTGATAGAAGGGTTGAAAAATGTGAGTGGGGAGAATAGAATAGTAAGATGAGATTATGAGTTATGTTTTGACCTAAACAGGGATGCATAGTTGGGTGGTTGTGAGTGGGAAATGAAATGACTTAAGGAAGAAGAGTGAGGGGCATGGAGATGGATGAATAATGAGGCAAATGAGTTGCATTGAATTGAATTGAATGATGTTTGTCGCGTTGTCGCGTGGTAACGCGTAAAAGGAGTTGGCTGCGTCCCAAGTTGGGTGTCAAACATTGTGGTTCAAATTCAAAGGTGGGAGATTCATAAATCATGAACTCTTTTTTTTCTTCTTTTTTTTCAAACTCATTTCAATAACTACACAATTTTCTTCCAACCTCTCTCTTATAATTACACCCCCTTTTCAATTACACCCCTTTTCATGAACTCTTATTTTTTATTAAATTAATATAATATTAAGGATAAAAAATTATTCAAGAAAGACTATAAATAAATTTTATAAATAAAGGAAAATTTTTATGAAGACTAAAATTAAAATTTACTAATTTTATAATAATTTAAATTATATTTAAACATTAAGTAATTTTTTTCTTTTGAAATTAATCCTTAATTCTTATTTAATATTTTTAGAAACAACTTAATAGTTCACTAATAAATTTAAATATCAAGTTTTAGTTTCCATTATATGAAACCTAGATTCAATTATTTTGACTTCTAACAAGTACCTTTTATTATTTTGATAATCCTACTGCAGTGTAATTGAATATTAAATGTATATATTTCTTAGCTCTTGCCTCTGTCATTAATAAATCTAAATTCACTTTGAGTTAATTTCAATACTATATATACATTATAAAAAATATATATACAATAAATAAATTAAATTAAATTACTTATCATATTATTTTTATCTTTCAGAACACTTATAAATTTAATATTTTTTAAAATTCAAATTCATTTCTAATGAAATTAGTAAGGCAAAAAATAAATTATTTTAATTATATTTTCGATCAATAATTTGATTAGATTTTATACTTAAAAAATCATATAAATAAAATATTAAATTTAAATATAATTTTATTTTGTTTAATTTCAATATAAATCAAATTGAACTAATATTTTATGATTCATATTATAATAAAATAATTATTAAATAAAAATATATTATAAAAATATAATTAATTATATTATCTATAATTTTAATTTATTTTTAAGTTCAATTTAAATAATAATAATATATTATTATAAATTATAAAAGTTAATTATATATTTATATTTTAATAATATATTATAATTTTAATTTGATTTTGTTTAGATTAAATTTTAATAATTATAAAAAATTAATGATTTATTCCTAATAAATAATATTTTTTGTTTTAATTTTAATAATATATATTATAATTTTAGTTTAATTCGATTTAGATTACTTTGACTGTTTAATTGAACCAAAACATTTTAAAAAATTTTAATCTAAAATATTTTAATTTTTTATTTTATTTATTGATTCTATTTTAGAAAAATATATATTTATATTATGTATAGGATTGGTTTTTAATTTTTTTTTCATCAATTTGTAAAATTATCTATAAAAAAATTATAGAAAATAAGATCTTGTGTAATAAATGTCCTTATTATGGATATAAAGATAGAATTAAAATAAAAAATTATTTTGGATTTAAATAAAGATAAGAATTTTATGCATTAAAAATTGTACATTTTAATTACTATCATAAAAATATAACCGTAATTTTGTTATTAAAAGATATTTTAATTGATTATTATTCTCTTATGACAAAACTATTCGTATGAACAAGAAAAATCATCCATATAATATTAAATGGTGAATATTTTGAACATTAGAATAGTTCTTCCACCCATTTGGTCGAGGAAAAGAAAAATTTATCCCCTTCAAAAATATTAATACTTTAAATTAAAAATTTTAAACAGAAGTCAAAGGAATTTTTAATTAAAAAAGAAAAACTCAAAACTTTTTCAGTAATATTATATAAGAGCAAAATAGATTGTTAAACTATTATAACAAGTAGCATAATTAAGAGAACAATATATGTTAATCTCTAGTGATTTAACTTATATTTGAATTGAAATTAATAGATTTAAGTTTGAATAAATTTTAGTTTTTTGCAAATTAAGTTTAGAAAATCAGTTTCCTAAAACCTATTATAATTAATTATAAAAAAGTTAAATAAATAGTTAGAATAACAAATTATAAATTATATAAAAGAATTATGTGTAGAATACAGCTAGAAATATAGATTTGGTTTATTATAGTTATTATTTAAATAAATTAAATATTAAAAAATAAAATACAATATATATTTTATTTATAACTATTTATAATAATTTTAAATTTGTGGACCGATTCAAGCCGTTAGATGTTATTTTATTTTATTCAAGTTAGGAGAAAATTATTTTCAGCCTTTATTTTATTATATTTTATCACTTTATTTAAGTTTATCTATAAAAATATTATGTTCCGATCTTATGTTTTAAAGTTTTCGATATTTAAAATATTATTAGGTATTGTGTGTTTTAAAAATTTTCATCTCATTATCTATTTAAAATTCAAAGATAAAAGAGTAATAGTCTTATATTTATTTCTAAACTAAGTGACATCATAATAACAATTTTATTTTAGAATTTGTTAATATAATTTTAATTATTATTAAAATATATAATATTTATTAACACTGTAAATATTATTATCATTTAATTGCATACGTTGAAGAAAAAGTTACGCCGCATAATAAATTTATTTAATTTGTAAATGCGGAGAAATTTATATAAAAGATTATTATCAGTTGATTGATAGTATAATTTCTTACATTATCGACACACTGTGGATAATAAGCTAAAATTTTAGCTTATATAATAAATAAGATAATTATTTAGTATATATAACTAAACATATATAATTAATATATACAAATATGTAGATTATTATTAAAATTATAATTATAAATATTTTTCAATATATAAATTATATTTTAAATATATGAAAATAATTATTGTGATAGAGATTATTTTAAATATTGAAATTTTATTTAATTATTAATATGTAATTTGCAATACTTTTAAAATATCTGTTATCTTTAAAAAAATAACTCTTAAGATTTTTTTCAGTTGAATGGATTTCGATGAAAAAAGTCCTTTCCGGAAAAAAAAATATGGAGAGACACCGAATGGAGGTTTATATGTAAATAACATTCAAATATAAGGTACTTAAGTAAATAAGTGAATATTAACATAATATATAACATAAATTAATAAAGTACTTTAATAATATTTTTTATTACTTAAATCTTAAAACATAAAAATTTTCGGATTAAATAATCAATTTTTTTATAAATTATTATTATTAATATTATATTAAAGATACGATATATTATAGTTAAATATTATATCTAATATTATCAGTTGATATATCAATAATTTATTTATAAAAAATTTATTTATATATTCGGAATATATTAGATTTGAGTAAGTATATTTTATATTTTTATTAATAATTATATAAAAAATATAATTTTTTAAAATTATATAACAATGATAAAAATCTTTTTATTATTCTGAATATTGAAAACAAAACTAAATGCAACAGGAAATAGTTTTACTTACTAGTTAAAAATAAATAAAAAAAGGTTATTTTACACCTCAGAAAACCCCCATATAAATTTTATATAATTTTTAATTTGATAAATTCATATTAAAAATCATCATTATTTAAAAATTTAAATACAATTTGTTGAAGATCATATATGTTCTTCAGTAATTAAAATTATATTTTTATTTCTTTAATTACGTATTTATTAAATAATTACAAAGTAAATTTTTAACTACAACAGAGAAAAAGAACACCTGAATAACTGCAGGTAAACTTTACTCACATCATTCAAATCTTGATGGATAGAAAAAGATAAAACTAATGTAAAGATAAATAAAAACTAAATTACTTTATTTAAAAGTAAAAAAATAATAATTAATTATCTTCTAAATCTTCTAGAAATAAGCAATTGTTTTCATGTAATCAGGATTATTTCCTTCTTTAATCCAACAAAAACCTTAATCAACCCTATAATAATCAATGACATACATATGTTTTCAGAAAAGTTAAAAGCATCATGTATCTTCCCAATTACTATAATGACCTATAAAACTAAAAACAAGAAGCCATCTTTTCACATTAAATGAACACATTGAACACAAAATCGGGTCACAATTTTCAGAAAACGAAATAAAGAAAAGAGGGAAAGCAAAACCCACGAGCCAAAGTGGTTTCCGGTTTCTGGTTTTTGGTGGTGGGGAAAAAGAATATTACAAAAAAAACGCACTTTGCTCAGATACATTGCATGTAGGAAACCGTTCAGTGTACGGGAATCTCTTTCCCTTTCCAATAAAAGCCTTCTTTTCCCCAACACTTACCCTTCATTTTTTCTTCAAACTACTTTTTTTTCTCCTCTATTCTCTCTCTTTTTTTTGCCCTTCTCATAGGGTTCCCGCGATCTCCATCTTCAATTTCTCGCTTTCTCATGCGTTCTTGCTCTCTTAAATCATACACCGCCATCGCAGTTGTTGTTGTTGCTGCTCTCTTATTCGCTCTCCTTTTTGCTCTCGCTCGAGGGTTCTTTCGTGTGGAACGCTGTGGATTTCACCACCCTGGTTTTATTCACCCGTGCCCATGTCTCAAGTTCTCGGATTTTCCGGTGAGTTCATCGATTCATGGTGTTTTTATCCGATTTGTGTTATGTTTTTTTTTGCCCCAACTTCTTACGGAGATTAGTATTTTAGGTTGTGATTTTGAGGTGGATAGAAGGTTGCTATTTTGTGACGATTAAGGTTGATTTTTAATCTTTTGGGGAAATGATTTAACGGGTTAGCCTTCGCTTTTGTTAATTTGTTCTGGGTCATGGATGACACATGATCGCGTTGGGTAAAGGTGTGGAATTTGAATCGGATTATGAAAGTTTTGTCTGGCATATGCTGGGTGGTGTGGCGTATATGGCTTGTTTTTTGTCTAGTAGTTGAATTTTGCATGACAAAAAACGTTTTGATTACTTAGAGGATCTGATAGGAGATGTAAACTTTTTCATAGTTTGATTGTTGATTAGAGAGTGAGGTAATTAATCCAGCTTGGAAATTGTTTAAGGATTTTCTATTGGAATTTTGGATCTTGTTTTGTGATTTGTTCAACCGATGGTTCTTTTTATTTAGTTTGTTTTTATGTATAGAATTGATCTGAACCTGTTGTTGGTCTCTAAGGATAAAACCGAAATTATGTCGTTTTAGTGGTTGAATCTGCATGTTTAATTATATATATATATGGTGAATTTGTGCTTTACTGACTTTGTGCATGCGTTTGGATTCTCAGGAGGTGATGACTTTTGCTCTGGGGGATCAATATACGCCAACCCCAAGGAAGCAAGTTTCTTCCTTTCTCTTGGCCCTCAAGTTGATGTATACTTTCCTCCTAGGAAGAGATCGCGCGTCAATGCTCCATTCATTTTGGATGGAGAATGGTTTGAGCAAAAGCAGAAAACCTCTGTTGAAGCCTTGCCGGATGAGTGTCTCTTTGAGATCTTTAGAAGGTTGCCAGCTGGTGAGGACAGGAGTGCGTGTGCTTGCGTTTCCAAGCGCTGGCTTATGCTTCTGAGCAGTATTTGCAAAGATGAAATCTGTGTCAACAAAAATACCAGCGCAGGAAACATTGAAAAGGAGGGTGATGATGTAGAATTTGGAGGTGATGGATACCTCTCTCGGAACTTGGAAGGAAAGAAGGCCACAGATGTTAGACTGGCTGCCATAGCTGTTGGGACTGCATCTCGGGGAGGGTTGGGGAAGCTTTCTATCCGAGGAAACAACATGTTTCGCGGGGTGACTAGTCTTGGTCTCAAGGCAGTTGCTCATGGATGCCCTTCTTTGAAGTCTCTTTCTCTATGGAATGTTTCTTCTGTTGATGATGAGGGCCTAATTGAGATTGCTAATGGTTGTCACCAGCTAGAGAAGCTCGACCTTTGCAAGTGCCCCACAATTACTGATAAGGGTTTAGTTGCAATTGCAAAGAACTGCCAGAATCTGACCGATCTGTTGTTGGAATCATGCCCTAATGTTGGTAATGAAGGTCTGCGAGCTATTGGGAAGTTCTGCCCCAATCTAAAGTCCATAACCATCAAGGACTGCACTGGTGTTAGTGATCAGGGAATTGCTGGATTGTTTTCAACTTCTTTGGTTCTGACAAAGGTGAAGCTCCAGGGACTGTTTGTTTCAGATCTCTCTCTAGCTGTTATTGGACATTATGGCAAGTCAGTTACTGATCTTGTCCTTAATTGTCTCCCTAATGTCAGTGAGAAGGGGTTCTGGGTAATGGGTAATGGTACTGGATTGCAGAAGCTGAAGTCACTCACAGTTTCATCCTGCAGAGGAGTAACTGATATTGGACTTGAAGCTGTAGGAAAGGGTTGTCCAAATCTGAAAATTGCACATCTTCACAAGTGTGCATTTCTGTCAGACAATGGGTTGATATCGTTTGCTAAGGCTGCTTTATCACTCGAGAGCCTTCGATTGGAGGAGTGCCACAGAATCACCCAATTTGGATTTTTTGGTGTCCTTTTTAACTGTGGTGCAAAATTGAAGGCCATCTCTTTGGTGAGATGCTACGGAATCAAGGACCTGAATTTGGTGTTGCCTACTATATCTCCATGTGAATCGCTTAGGTCATTAACTATCTCCAACTGTCCTGGATTTGGCAATGCCTCCCTATCTGTATTGGGAAAGCTGTGCCCTAAGCTTCAGCATGTTGAACTGAGTGGATTGGATGGAGTGACTGATGCCGGGCTTCTTCCACTGCTTGAGAGTTCTGAGGCTGGATTAGTTAAAGTGAATCTCAGTGGTTGCACAAATGTCACGGACAAAGTAGTTTCATCCATGGCCAATCTTCATGGTTGGACTCTTGAGAACCTTAACCTTGATGGCTGTAAAAACATCAGTGATGCTAGCTTGATGGCAATTGCTGAAAACTGTGCATTGCTATGCGATCTTGATGTCTCCAAGTGCTCAATCACAGATGCTGGCGTAGCAGCCCTGGCACATGCCCAACAAATTAATCTGCAAATTCTCTCTCTGTCAAGTTGCACTTTGGTCTCAGACAGGATCTTGCCCGCCTTGAGAAAATTGGGCCGCACCCTTTTGGGACTAAACATCCAGCACTGCAATGCGATTAACAGCAGCACAGTTGACGTGCTTCTGGAGCTTCTCTGGAGGTGTGACATCCTCTCATAGGCTGGAAGAACTAATCTCATACTGCAATTTAGGCCAGGATCACATCCTACAGGAAGCTTGTTATGCTTAGTGTTGCACAGCAGTCTTTTTTAGGTTCCATTAACAGGTCTTTCATCATCTCCTCATCATCTTCGTCATCATCCAGCTACTCGGTTCCCTTTTGCGGAGTGTGCAGTCATTTAACTCGTTTTTGCAGGTTCCTTCAATGGGAAACCTGTTCTTTTTTGGCATCCATTGCCACCTTTTAAATGGCTGCATATATCTGAGAACATAGCTACCGGGTTCTGGAGTTAGCAATCTTTGTTACTGGTTTTGGCATCTGATGTTTCTACCCCAGCTTTGCATCGGTTTTGCCACCATGTGTGTCCTAGTTTTCTAAGTTTTTACAGCTATCTGTACCACTGTCGCAGTCTTTGTTTACCAAATGTGTTGTGTCTGAACTATGTTCTTCACATGATGTTTGGGTATCAGTTTTATTCAAAGGGCAGGTCAGAAGGTCCTAGGTTATTGCAGTTTGCAGTTGTCAAGTTTGGTGTTATGAAGTCTTTTTTTAAGGGCTTGGCTGTGGCGGCAAGTTATACAGGTCTGCCATAACCACAACCTTAGGGTTGTTTTTTTACCAAGTCCTAATTTTTTTAAGGCTTCATTTTTTTTGAATCTGGCACTGCAGCTACTATATTGGCTAATGGTGTTCATGTCTGCCCTTTGTGCTTTATGTTATGAAATGTAATAAAATAAAAATTAGTCTCATTTCATGAGGCAAAATCAGATGTGTTGATATCTCTCTGAACTTTAATTATACTTTTATACTGGTTTCAACCCTTTTGAGGAACAGATTACCAACCTGAGAACCAGATTCCTACATTATGCAAGTAAATTACTTTGCACTTGTCATCTAATTCTCCTTAATATCACTTGGAATAACCTGTTCCTTATCCTCTTTCCATTTTCACTAAAATTGAATCGTTTAATTAGTCTTTTATTTTATAATAATCAATGCATTTTTTTCAACTTTTAAAACACATTAAATTAAACATAAACGACAAATTAATTTCACTCAAAATTATTCATCAATTTCGAAAGTCAGGGTATCCGTAAAAATTAAATACAGAGTAAATCAAGTTGGACAAAAACTATAGAAATTAAAACATATTTTAAAATTATTCTACTTATATAAAAATTCCCAATTCCAGTCAAATATTTAATGTTCTACTATTTTATTGTTATTTAATTAAACGATAATTAACATATTCATTTAAAGTACTTAAAAAATAATTTAATTAATTAAAAAATAATTTTTTTTAAAATATATAATTTGTTATGATTAGATTAGATATGTGGAAGTTATGGCAAAGTTTTGTTTGGTGTTGGAGAACAGAGCATTGTGTAGTGCTTTATTCTCTTCGGTCGTGGAAGCTGCGTTTGCACAACTTTCAAACTTCTGGAACCTTATCTACTCAACTCTCTTATTTTTTTAAAAAAAAAAATCCATTTTTTCAATAATTTTAATTAAAACTTTTTATCATGACTCAGTATTTGACATCAGATTTATTCGTAGATATATTATTGTTATTGCTAAGATTGTCTCAATTATCAAACCTAAAAAATTAGGGAAGTTTAATTTTTTTTATTTTTTTTAAATCAATGATTATTCTAATCCATTCAAGAAATGAATATATATCTCATAGCAATGTGTGTAAACTATAACCAAACTTAGAATTACATACTCAGAATAAAACGCAAGATTCAAAAAATCTAATGACCAGTGAAGATAAGAGATGTGGTTGGAAATTGAAAGATGAGAAAGATGAAGAAGATGATGATGAAGATGGATCCTATTGGGGGGTAAGAATGTGGTGATAGAGTTGAAAATGGCACATGCACCTTCACATGCATTGCTTGTGCAAAGCAAGCAATCATTCATGCACCTCAAAATCCGAAGCTTCCCTCTGCAAAAGACAGGAACAGCAAATTAGAGCCTGGAAAACACACACCAAAACCCCACTTTGGGGCCACTTCTCTCATTTCAAAGGATCCTATCTAATTGATTAGAGAAGCATTTATGATTATATTCAACACTCTGATTGATGAGGTCTTTTTAGTGCCAAATCCATAGTGGCTAAGGGTATCCAATCAAATCAACCATTTTTTTTTTTTTTCCTTCAACTCTTTATTATGTGTCTATTATTAGGGTTACGACTTTTTCTGCATCAACACCAATTTATTCATTCTTTCTTTGTTTGTTTACAAAGAATATAGACAGAATACTTCTCTCAAACCTTGAATCCTTGTGTCAAAGGATGCTTCCTCAATTATGCTTTTTCGTTTCTGGTTACAAATAAAAGAAAAAAGATATTGTTTGATCCTTGTTTCAAGTGTTGTTGCATCACATTAAGAAAGCACTTGAAGAACCAAAAAGTAAAAAATATAAAAGAAAAATGACAGATTTGAAAATATGGTAATTCTGAATACTAATGAATGCATTTGCTTTCATATTTCTCACACCAAAGAAGATATAATAGAGTAATTCTATGAGAATATATATTTATTGGAAAGATAACTATGAATATAAAAAGAAATAAATAGTGATGAAAGAAAAAAATATATTATAAAAATTAAACGTATAAATAATAAGTAGAATGAAAATGTGTGGCAGATAGAATGAATAGAAAGTCAGAGAAATGCATTGCATTTGTGAGTCTGAAAACGACATGGATAAGTCTCCTGCAACATCTGCACTGCACAATCTGAGGCTGCTACGTGTATCAATAAATTTTCATCTTTTTATAACAAAAAGTTCTAGTTTTTTTTTCTTATATATGATTTTGATAGTTTTTTACTATTTTAAATATCTTTGAAAATTTTTAATTAATTTTTTTAATGATTTCTTAAACTAATATATTAAGTTTATGATTCACTTAACTCGGAATAAAAAAAATGAAAATTTGACTATTTGATCAAATTAAAAACACGACACATGTTTTGAGCAATTGGGTCAATTTTGTGGCATTGAACCCATTTACCTTTGGGTCCAGAAAAATCGTATAAGCCCAACTCTTTCTCCACTTTTCAATAAATAATTTTGACTACGCTTCTTTTATTTCAAAATAAAAAGAATTATATCCTTTTTACTTTATAACAAAAAATAGTGTCCCTTTTGGTTAAAAACAAAATGTTATTACTATGTGTTTTCCTTTATTTCATGTTTTTCCTAAATTTAGTCTTAAAAAAACCACCCCATGTTTTTCTTCCTTGATTCATCAAACTAAAATTAAATTATCTATAAAATATAACTTTTTTTACTACCCAAAATAATCCCAAATTGTCAATGTTATATTAGAAATCTTTTACACAATTTGAATATTTTATTCAACATTATTTAGAATATTCTAATTGACCTTTCTTTTGAGAATGAAATTGACAAACAGTGACATGTAATATATTATTAAAATAAATAATAAAAATGACGAAAAAGGTGAAGAATATATTTTTTTATTTAATATATTTATAGATTTATTTAATATTTATGAGAAAAAAATTAAATAAAATAAAAGTGTAAATTATATTTAATTATTATTAAATTTAGGGTCACAATTATTTAAGAATCATTTGAAAGCTCTGTATGTATGATAAACCAAATTTATACAATGTTTTCACCTACAAAATTTAACTCCCTTTTATTTCTGTTCCAACCAAACAAGGGAAAGTTTTTGCAAATTTTGTTAAGGTTAAAATGGACTTTGAAGTGTTATAATTTATTTATTATCTATATTTATAAATAATGATGATTTCTTCTGTAGCCTTCTTTTTTTGTCATTGGAAAGAGAAAAATAAAAATTTCATAATTTTTAAAAATAATTATTATGATTTATATATTTGAAAATAATAAATATATAAAATGGTATGATGTCAAGTTGATGTTGGAGAGACTGCAACACATAAAATAGTGGGTGGGGAGGGGCCAAAATGTGTGCAACAAACAAAAAATGTGGGGAAGACGGAAAACTTGAAACTCACATAAATACAAGGTTCAAAATGTTATCATCCGAAATGTAGGTCAAGTGTCATATAACAGTGATGTCATGGCACATCATAAGTTAAGCATTCTTTGGTTGATGTTTGGAAAAAAATAAGACTCTAAGTAATATTTTTTTTTTTTAATGTTTGGTTACCAATGGAGGGACAAAGAAGATTATTTGAAGAAAAAGTGCATGTCCAAGAAGGAATGGTTAATAGAGAAAATGTACTACACAATGGGAGCAAGAACTGGATTCTTGTAGTGACAGAAGAATTTGATGTGTGTATGATTCAGCTAGAAGGGTGTCCACAACACAAAAGCTTGTACATGCGACAATGTCAAATTGTTTAACAAAGCCATCACCAGATGGCAAACTTTATCAAAATTTTCCTCAAAATAAATTTCGACTAAACAGACAAGTGCTGCATATACCAAAATAACATCAACTAGAATAACCTGGCAAATTGTTACATACATTGCTGCAAGCGCGAAAGAGATGAATGAGAACCAAACCACCAATGCTTCTTGGACATCATAATGACAACTGACAACACAAACCATAATGCAAATCTGCAAGCCTTCATTGTCAAATAATTTGAGTCATATGCTTCTATAATATCTCACCAGATGAATCAAATTCTATTGCTTGGTAGCAACAGGTTCTTGTACCAAGGAGGGCTGAGGATTCCCTTCAACTGCTATGTCACCATTCACATGAGAGTCTTCTTCACTTGGCTTATTATCTGAAGGAACCACATTCAGAGGCACAGTATCACCTGTTTCACTGGACAAGTTACCCTTCTCCTCATTTCCTGCAATCGTGTTGGTTTTCTCTTCTCCTGTAGCATTGGATAAGTTGGTATCCTTTTTAGCAGCACGAGATACAGAAGACTTTTCATCCTTGATAGCCTTGGATGAAGTCAGTGCAGTTGTTGAATTTGATACACTGTTCCTTTCAGAAGCCAGTCGAGAAGGAAGAGATCTTCGATACGGCTTCTTTTGAAGAACAGGAGTAGGTGCCTTACTGGGGTTACTCTCTGAAACTTTCTCATCCAGACTTAAACGAGCTAGTCTTGAGCTGCTGCTAGTGTTTCCATCTGACTCTGAATTAGTTGAAGTTTTCTTTCGACCTAGCTTGGGAGATTTTGCCCTTGTAGTTGGTATCTACATTAGTAACACCCATAAGCTAAAGATGCCTAATTCCTAAATGGCAAAAACCAAACTTGCATTCTCAAGAAATGCCCCTTTACTTGTACTAAATTTTAAAAATGTCAGTATAATTTATAAAAGTGTATAAGTGTGGTAGGATCAGTGTTAATAAAATTAAATTTGAATGAAATTGATTTTGAAATGAAGTTATTTATGTTAGATGTTTTTACTCTAAACACTAGAAAGTGAAACTTGGTATATATTTTCTTATCGAGTGCAAATTTAATTTTGGAATAAGAATCAATTCCTCAATGTGATATCAAATATGGTAATATCACTTTAGTTGATATTTGAACATGACTTAGGATGATCCAACCTAAATCCAAACATGCACTAATATTGGTATCCTATAATTGTGAAAATTTCCATATAGGCCTTTTCTGGATGACTTATGGTTAACTCTATTACTGGATATTCACAGTTATCTGCAAATCACTCTATATTGGTGCTACAAATTATAAAGACTTGATTATAATATTTTGTAATCAGTAATGAACTAATAGAAAAAATAGTAAAAATTATAGTAACCCATTTAAAAGACCCTGTTAAGAACTTTTCGATTGGAGGGACCTATCTGAAAACTCGATGAAACTATAAGAACATACAGAGTAATCTAGCCTTATCAAAACAATATCAAGTATAACACATTTAAAAATAACTAAAACTACCATTGCAAAGCAAGGATAACAAACAATTCAATGTTCGGGTGACAGAAAACTGAGGTTTTGCCATTTCAATTTATATGTCAAAAGGTATTAAAAAGTCTTCCTCTGTTTATAATTATGCAATAATATTCAATTATTCATTGATACAAAGCAGATATGCAAAACATGCATACTTGTGGTCAAGTGACACACATTAGGTAATCAATTTTAGATACACTCAACCATCCTATTACCAATCGGATACAAGTCCAGAAGTCATCTAAGAAACGAAATTAATAATATGATGTGATATATGTATTACCTATTTACTGTGTGATCTCCCCACAAATAATGGTCCAACAATCTTAGAAAAATGAATTTTTATTGCCAAAGCTGAAATTATATACCAAATCTCCATTTCAAATTGGAAGTATTATTCTATTTTTACATCCAATACAGTAATTAATAAGTGAATAAGTGAATCCGCATAACGATCGAAGATCAACCATTTCATAATCACAGGATATTTAAGAACAAGCAAGAAACTTAACAAAACAACGAGAAATGGGAACAATAAGAATAAAGCTTTCACATGCAAACAATGCTCTCTACCAATTATTTTTAGAAGATTAGTGTGTTTTGTCTCTCTCGAACTCCAAGTAATATGTATGTTTTCATCTGTGTTTTTGTCTATTTACATGGCAGCACATGCATACAAACAGATATAAACACATATGGCTTCAAAGCCAAAAAAAAAAAAAAAACATAATCTGAAAATAATTAGTGCAGGCTGAATAGTACACATGCAAGCAAGTACAAAGAGACACACATGTGTGCATGGACATGCGCAAACACACAGACACAGAGAAAGAGAGAGAAAGGACCTTCTTTAGCTCAACCTTAGGAGGAGCAGGCTCCTGATAAAAACTTGGCATTGGAGTAGCTTTAAAATTGAGACTCTTCCTAAGCATCTTAATCTCGGCTTCTTGGGTCTCCTATAAAAGGGATTAAAAAGATTGACATGATTAAAAGATAAATTCTCAGTTAACAATCTATCCCAGATATCAGGTACTCCTCGTACCTTGGTTTTTGCTTGCAAGTTACTCTTCTCCACCTCCTTTGCCTGAATCCTTTCCTCAAGCTTATTATAGAACTGCTCACCAAATACCAATCAAGTTTTAAAGCTACAAGCTTATTCGAAAGAAACTGGACAACAACAATGTACATGGAAATAAGTATGTAATAATTATTCACCTCTTTTCTTCTCTCAGCTCGTTCACCACACTTAAAACTGAATCCATAATTTGGAAGTGTCCCCACCCTTTGAGGTTTGGCATCTTCATTGTTGGCATTTCTAAGTGGATTAAGGTTAAACTAAAATATACATGGCGCCATAATAAAAAATAAATTTAAATAATAGAGACCCAGTAGTTCCAGATTTTCACTCGTTAGGAGAAATACATAAACCCAAAAATGGATACAAGGAATATTCTTCTTCTCCTTGATCTTTAACAACGGGTCCTTTGCTCAATGATTTTGGTTTTGTCTTCTCCCTGTATCCACATCATCAAGTCCACCAGTTAAATAATAACAATAATCTATCTTTCTAGAGATGAAACATTGACAAGAAATGCAAGCAATACGTACGTTGATACTTCAGAAGATGCTTCATCAGACTTCAAAGAATGCTGGGAAAGACGAAGTGAAAAGCTATTAGGGAATGCCAAAACTAAATTTTATTACCAAAAACCGATTAAGAATAAAAGAAGAATATTTATATTTGTCCAAGTTCCTAAATAAAATATTGGGAAAACAAGTAAAGGTAATACCAGAGTTTACCTTAGCACCCAAAAAGCGATAGAGTTTACCTTGGGCTTAGACAATTGTATCTGCCGATCATTGAATGATCTGCTGCTGCTTTTAATAAACTGTTTTGGGCGAGTGTCCAAAGCTGATGTACCATTTGAAACAGATGAGGATGTTTCTTTATCTTTTCCAGTTTTGCTCTTATTGATTGAACTTGCATGAACACCACTTGAACTTGGAGCCTTTACATTCTTATTCTTGACAAGAACCTTTGGTGCTCTTGATTGTTTTGCATTATCTGATATTTTCACTTCCTCTTCCTAGAAAAAATATGAGATAATATACGAGATTTAGTTCTTTCTGATATTTTCACTTCCTGTTCCTAGTAAAAATATGAGATTTAGATAATATAAACGACTTAATGAAAGCAAATCAAGGTAAACAAAAATCCTCTAACCTTAGGAATGGTCATGTTATTTCCATCATTATTGTCATTTGATTCTTTGATTTCTTCCACAAATGAGTTATCAAATGCAGCACTATCAGACTGATGGAAATTATCAAAATTCCCATTCGAAGCTCCAGTTTCTGCAGTTTCGGTGACATTGGGGTCTAAGTCATATGAAGCACCGCCATCCTCCCCGGAGTTTGAAGGTTCATCATGGACACCATTTTGGTGGACCACTTCAACCCCATCAGTAGGTAAAAGGTTAATTGGATCCATCACTCACACTGGCCTACAAGTTGAATAGAAACAAAACTTGTGGCTTAGAGATGCTTGTACACAAGAAACAAATACATCATGCATACTAGCATGAACAATTTTAACAATTCAACTAGTGTTTATATAAAAATTTAAACTGCTTCAATACTGCCCTTTTAGCAGAGTCAGTTTTAAAAAATTACTTTTTCTTTTCCTTCGTCCACAAAACAAATAGTGATTACAATATTTCAAGACACGGTTCATCAGGCAGACTTTGGTTGAAATGGCAACTTACCCACCTGAAGAAGAAATTAGGAGTGAGATGGCAAAATGGAATACCTGTCAGGTTGAGTCAAAAGTCATTTGCCAATTGGAATAAGTAACACAACACAACGCAATCATCATATTCCACAGTTTCAGCTAAACTTTTCATCTTTCCTGGGATAGTAAACATGTACACAGCCCCTTTTCAAAGTCATGGACACTAATCAGTGATCAATAACCATAATGGTCAACGATTATGCTTTATAATCCAGTCTCCTAGTTTCTATTGCATGAAGAAAAACAGGGGCAATATTTCTATTTTCCATTAAGACAAAAGAAAAAGGAGGGAAAGGCAATACAATCAAGATTCACATAATAGAGTGAGAGTCCCTAATTCAAACCTTCTGCTGCATTTGCCTGGCAATTACAACAATTATTACAGTGCTTGGTAATGCAAAATTTATGTCATCAAGATATAATTGAAGACTAAAACTGCAACAACTAGAGATACAAATCACCATGTTGATAAACAATGCTCAGATTCCCAATTCACCTCTCCACAATCTTCCAATTCAACACTGATCTCACACTAAAATTCATAATTCAACGAGAACCCAAATTCGGTTTTTTTATACGGAACATTCCCAACAAAAAATAAAAATAAAAACAACCAAAACAATCTCACTTTCAATTTCACAACAAACAAGAAATCAAGAACAGAACCCCCAGAGGAAAATTTGAGATTTTTATTCCGTTTGAGTCCCCAAAAGTCAAAACTCCACATAAAAAAGTCTTACCCGGTCAAAGGGTAGTCAAAACGCCATCAAAAGGTGGACAGTGAACACCAGTGAAGTAAGCAGTGACTTGAAGCGTAGTGGGTGGTTGACAGAACAAAGAGATCTAACCCCGAGAAAGAAAACCAACCCAGAATGAGGATTGAGTAGAGGATCACGATCCAAGGATCCACGCACAAACAAAACAGTAACAAGATCCGAAAGATTGAAAGTGTAGCAGATGGTGATGATTGAAGGATTGTGTTCGATCACATGTTAGCGAGAAAGAGAAGGCAAAGAAGAGAGAGAAAGGAAGAGAGAAAAAGAGAGAGAAATTTTATAGGAAGGAGGAGCGGTTTTGAAATGGGATTGAAGGAGAGGTCGCTCTCTCTTACTGGAAACGGCGAGTGAGTGAGAGTGAATGGGTCACACAGACATAGAGACACAGAGACAGGGTCAGACTATACGGTTTCGAAGATAAATAATTAATTAATTATTCTATAATAATTAAATAAATAATTTAATCTTTTTTTCCCACAAAATAATTCTACACGGTTAATTAACCACTACTCTTCTTCTTAACCGGTTTTTCTTTTCTAGAATTAACTAGGGTAAATATTTAAAGGTAAAAAAAAAAGTTCGATTTCTTTATACAGTATACACAATTCTTAAAATATTTTAAAATTTTAAAACAAAACCTAGTCTAACCACCAGTTTCAAAAAAAAAAGAACAAATCAAATAAAAAAAGTTTTGAAAAAAAGGTTAAGGACATGACATGATAAGGAGTTTACTTGATAAGGAGTTTATATATAATAAAATCGAAAGTAATAGTTTTGGATATATATATATATATATATATATATATATATATTCTATTTTAAATATATATATATATATAATTAAAATTAATATAAATATAAAGAGAATATAATAAAAAATAAATGTTGAAATTAAAGAATAAACTTTTAACTCTTTTTTTAAGTAAATTATATATATATAAGGAGATAAAAAGTTATGATAAAAAATTTGAAAAAAAAAACTATAAGATGTATCAACATTTAATAATTAGCTTGTATGAAAATAACTGCAAGTAGAAAAGAAAAAAATTATCTAAAAAAGTAATAAGTGATCATCTAAAAATATAAACAAATTGATTAAAATTTAATATTATTCAATTATAAAATTATTTATATAAATATTGATTTATTTTCATATGAATGAAATATTTTGTATAATTAAATATATATATATATATACATATATATATAAACTAAATTTATAAATATAAAACAAATAATTATTTAATTAAGTAAGAATAATTTCATTAAATAATAATTTTTATTCTATAAATGAGTTTAAACTAATAAAATAATACTATATTTAAAAATATAAAATAAAATAAAATATTTATTTGGTATTTATAATTATTGTAAGAATATAACTAAGAGTTTATATATATATATATATATATATATATATATATTGAAATTATGAATATAAGATAATAGTTATTTATTTAAATCAAAATATTTTAATAAAAAAAATTACACCTTTTACTTTTTTGTTTTACTTTATATATATATATATATATATATATATATATATATATATATATATATATATATGTATATATATATATATACATTTTTCCTTATCATTTTCTTTGTTAAAAAAAAAATCTTTTCACAAATTTTCTTATTATAATCACTTTGCACTCTTTATTTATTTTTTTATTTTTCAAATTAACCCATAATTAATGTTTACCTACTTTTTACATAATAAAAAAAGCAATTATTAGAAAGAAATAAAAATAATATATGCATGTTTACTCAACCAATAATTTAGTTTCAATTTTAATGAAAATACAAAGTTAATTTTTGTGTCATCTAATATATATAAAGGGTTAATTATGTCCCTTATTTATTCATTTTCTTCTTCTTTTTTCTCTCGGTAATAATGTGTGAGAAATGGAGAAAAAAATAACTTTTTACAGTAATATTTTTGTAAAACAGCTCATGTGCTCAATCATTTAAATTCATTGGATTCAAACGCTTGCATATGATTTATTTCAGAAAAAGGAGTTAAACCTCTTAAAAGTGAAATTTATTGGAAGTTATTGATCCAACTTTGGGTAATATTTATGAAAATTGATTTCTTCGATCTCTTAAAGATCATTTAAGAAACATTCTATATGAAAAAAGTTAACTTAAAAATACCCAGATAAAAAGAAAATTCCATTTTCTATTTTTCTTTATCAAGAAGATACTTAAGTTCTGTCATTTTTTTTTCAAATTTCCTAAAAATATAAATAAATGCTATACAACTGCATGTATTTTTCAGAAGTAATTTCTTTGGAAATGGAAGTTTTTATCCTCATCTTAAATTGTTGTGCCTCCAAAGAAACTTCCTGAGATAATTATAAAGAGTGTCCTAAAATAAATCCAAAATAAATAAATTAATAAAAAGTAAATAGTGTTAAAATGAAGTGCATAGATTATTGTTGCTAATAACATGAACAAAAGAAAATAGTATATAATATTAGGGATGACAAATGAAGCATGTACCTTGTTGTTTGCTCCGGTAAAAATAATTAGTTTATATATAAAAGCATTTATATTTTTTAAAAATAACACACCCTTAATTATATTAATATTTTTTAAATTTTTATTTATCAATTAATATATTTCATTAGATAAATTAAGAAAATTATTCTATTTATTATATTAAATTATTCAAATATAAATCTATAATTAATTATTTATGTTTAATTTATTGATATTTATAATTAAAATTATAATATTTATATTTCAATAATTTATTAAACAAAATTATATATTTTAATTATAATTATTTTTATTTTAATATAATTTTTTTAAAAATAGACTAAAAAGTTTTTTTTATGTCTATCTTAACTAGTAAAAATTAACAGAGACATAAATTTAAATAAATTTATAAATTAAAACTATTAATTTAATTTACTAATTTTAGACATATTGACGAATAAATAATATAAATTTTCACATATTTATGTTAACATATAGATTTAATCAAATGAACCAACTTAAAATATTTAAAAAACAAGTTAAATTAGATAAAAAATACTTGTAGCTTAATTTGAATCAATTCTATTTTGATATAGTCATTTTTTTTACTATATAAATTATATTAGTCCATAGATTTATAAATTGATCTATTTTATAGAATAATAATTATGTTTTAAATAAAAATAACAATAATATTATTTTATTAAAAAATAATATTATTTTATTTATTTATATATATATATATATATATATATTATAAATTAATTTCACGGATATTCCTTGTTGTAGAAATAAATATCATAACACATTTCTAATGATCAATTATTCCAAAACATAAGAATTAAAATTAATTATTATTTTCAATTAATAAATTATGATAAAAAAATAATTTTTATTTTTATTTTAAAATTGAATAGATACATTCTCTTATATTTTATATATTAAATTATTATATATTAAATAAAAATTAATCTTATTAATAAAATTTAAAATTTTAAAATATATTTTTATTTAAATATGTTTTAATGAATTAATTTGTATAAATATATCAATATTTTTTTAAAATTCAATGAGGTTAAAATTGGTTGGTTAGTTTAATATAATTGTTGAAAATCTCACATCGCCTACCTCATGTCATTTGGTATAGTTTGGTTTAAATACATGTTAGGTTACTTCACGTATTGCCAAATGGTTTTATGTTAGAACCTTAATATGGTATCGAGTCAAAGTCTAACATCTTTCTAATTATTGTCATGGGCAAAAAGTTGCCCTTTAGTTAGATCAAAAGTACCATTTGTCCAGTCGTGAGCCTCGTTGGAGGGTGTGTTGAAAGTCGTCACGTCGTCTATCTCATATTATTTTGTATGGTTTAAATACATGTGTAGGCTACCAATTTGTTTTATATTGAAACCTTAACCATAAGATTAGGTTAAATAAAAAAAAATTAACTATCAAATTAATCTGTAAGATCAAAATAAATTAGATTAAACTATCGTTTTGACCATTCTATTTTCACATCATATCAAAATGACGATGATTATAAGGAACTTTTTATAAAAATAATAATAATAATAATAATCCAATACAATAAAAAATATTAAAATAAATACATAATATTTTATACATATATTTCTCACCAGTAATTTTGGAAGGTAAAAATATATATATTAAAATGTAACTAAGAATAAAACTAAAGATTAGTTTTAGAATACGTAAAAGAATATAAGAACTTAATTATGATTATTAAGAATATTTTGGTGATGTTTGAACAAATATTTGAAAAATATTTTTTTATTAAATTATTTAATTTTAAAAGGATTTATTAAGAATTTAACGAAAATAAACTATCTATCTAAACTAATTAAAAAAAAAACTTTAAAAGTCATATGAATCATTTTCATAAATTTAAAAACTCTTCTATGATCAATGAGATAGAAGTACTCACTAATTTGCCAATAGTTTATGTTGAAGAACATGAGCAATTACATTTAATGTCTTTGTCATTACATGTTTTATCTACTACATTCGAATTTAAGATTGTTTAAGAAATAAAATCCAATATTAACCTGACTAAAAGAAAGGGATCAAGTAATAATCTTCTGATTCAAAAAAGGGGGGAAAAATAAAGAAAAGAGAATAACAAAAAGCAAAACAAAACCATGGATGAAGCAAATAAAGTTTGGTAATGGACCCACTTTCGGATTGAATTAAGATAAACTTTTTCATTAATTACAACCTTTTTTTTGGTCGAAAAAATGATGTAATTTTGCTTTTTATAGATTGATTAAAGAAATTGAAGTTGAAATAGAAAATAATGATAATTGAAAGACGAAGAGGAAGTGGGGTTCTCCATAGACTACACCAAGTAATGATCTGAGCCACATTGATTAGATAGGGTCAGGTGGGTCAGAAAGGTTTTAGTATTAATTTAACCAAAATCATTTTCTTTGTTTAGTGGATTGTAATTCCAACATGACAAGACACATACTTTTAAGCCAACTTGGGTACCTCAAATCAAAGATAAGAAACACTTCTCTTCTCGCTCACCAACGCTGTTCTTTCATTCATTTTTCTCCAATTTGTTATTCATAGAGGTGGTCAAAATTTGGTCAAACTAAATGCGTAGGTCTGAATTTGTTTGATCAAATATATGATATATTTTAAGTGACGGAGTTTCTTGAGTTTAAATTCTTTTATATTTATAATTTCGATCCTACATTTAATAATTATTATATAAATATATAAAGATAAAGGAAAGAAATATGCACATAATTTTTTATAAGGATCGAATTAAGAGTATAGCATTTGATCCAATGAAGGATGAAAATTTGTTAGTTAAGTTTTAAAAGTATATAAATAAAAAACTATACACTTTATTTCTTCATTATCTTCAAAATATTTTTATTTTATTTCTTTGTAAAATCTTGCTATAGAATTTGATTATTCTTTTTCTTTTATCAAAATATACAACAAGTTAGAAGATGATAAATAGCAATTTAATTTTGATTTGAATAAGTTTTCGTTGATCTCACATGCCTACATATGACTTTTGAGTATTCATGGGTGTAATTTGATGAAGCAAAAATTTATTCTACTCAAAAATCATAATGACGTGTTTTGTTTTTCAAACATGTGTAGGATAAATTTAGAGAATCATTAGTTTTTTTTTTTTTTTTAAGATTTCACTGGAAAATTAGATATTACAAGGGAAGCTAATATGAAATTTTTTTAATTTTTTTTTTGGAAATAATATCTTAAGAAATAAAATGATTCAAATATTGTTTAAAAAATATTTCAAAAAATATGAAATTTATTAAATACACTTAATATATTATATTATATTTAACTTGATGTTATATATATTATATTATCATTAAAATTTATTTTAATTATTTTCAATTTTATATTTACTCTTTTACTTTAATATTATCATAAATATATAAGCATAATATGAGTCTATCACCTATTTATTTTTAAAACAAATAAAAATATTCACTTTTTAAAAGTTTATATGTATATTTAACAAAATCTAAAGTTCAGCTTTCACGATTTAACATAATACATATAGTCTTAAATGTGTCGTACCAACTTATTCCTTAATTTAAGTTTTTTTTTCTTCAAGTTTTAACATTATTTTCAAGTTGAATTAAACAATTAAAGTTATAATTTAACATATTTTTAAATTTATGAGTCCTTTTTTAATGAATGCGCTGGTTACTATAATTTCATCACAATAATTACATTAAAAAATAAAAGCAAAAATATAAACATTTTTAACATTTATATTATAAGTATTTTAAAAGAATATTACCATTCATATAGGTATATTTATACAATATTTAAAACAAAATACTTAAAATATAAAATTTTTCTTATCTTTCTTCTATAACTCATTGGGAATAATAAGCTAAAACATCATTTATTTATTTACATGTAACAATATTATTATACTAAAAATTAAATAAAATTTATGTTATAAATATAAATAAATTTTTTAATTTTAATTTATAATAAATATTGTATTTATTTTTTTATATATTTTGTCACTTATACTTTTTTTTTCTTTTATTGTCAGCTTTTTATTTTTTTCCTCACTTTTTTTTTATTTTTTCACTTCAATTCTTTTTTTTATCATGTACTCATTGTCTTTACACATTTTTTTCTTTTATTTTTATTTATATATTTATTTTTTTTCACATTTTTATTTTATCTTTTATTTTTATCACTTATTTATTTGTACATTTTTCTAACTTTATAACATAAAAATTGTAAATTTTTTTCTTTAATTTTAAAATTTTTCCTTATTATAATTTCATCTCTATAATCTAAAAATTATAATTTTTAATTTTTAATTTTTTAATTTTTTTAATTTTTATTTTTATTTTGTCTTAAAAAATTAAAAATAGACGAGATATCTTCCAATAATTTGTTTTAAGACAAAAACAGTAAATAAATTTATTTTCTTTGTTATTATAACAAAGTATAGTATAATATAAAAATATGATGATATAATTTTATTTATTTATTATAAATTAGTTAGTTATTTTAATGTTTATGATACTTTATTTTGATGTTAAAATGAAAAAAAAATCAATTTGAGTTTTAAAGATATTTAAAAATAAAATTATAAACTCATTTTTTTCAAAAGAGAACAAAATGATAAATAAAATAAATATTATTTTCTAAAATTTGAATTCAATTAATAATATTAAATATGTAATATATTTATTTTTATACTATACTAAATAAATATTTTTTCATTTACATAAATATTATAAAATATTTTTAATATTTTCATCATAAATAAATAAATTAAATATAACATATATACAATAAATAAAGTTATTTTATGTGAGTTTAATATTAGTAAAATTACACTATCTCATCAAAAATCTTAAATTCAAAACGAGAACTGAAAGTAGAGAGGACGAGGTGACACCTCCCTTCCTAAATTTCTATTTATGTATATATAGTTATAAAATTTAAAAATAAAATAAAAATGATCTTCTAAATATAAAAATAATAATTATTATTATAAATATCATATTTATTTTTTCACACAAATTTCTATTTATATATTTTTCTCTCTCATCCTTTTATTTTTCACATTTTTATTTTTTTTCTCTTCTACTTTTTTATTTTCTTCACTTCACATTCAGCTTTTTACTTTTATGCTTCTAAGTTTTTCTTTACCACTCTTACACTTTTATATATATTTTTTCCATAATTTCACCTTACAACATAAAAATGGTAAGTTTTTCTCTTTAGTTTTCACTTTTTCTTGAAGTAAACAAATTATTTTTATAACACATTATTATGTGTATTATTTGCTATCAATAAGTTAGTTAATTTAATATTTTATAATGTTCCATTTTAATATTAAAATATGAAGGAAAAAAATGAGATTTGAGTTTTAAAAATGTCAAAAAAAAATTATATACTCATTAAAAAAAAAGAGAAAAAAGAAGAGAATGATATATGATATATGATAAATTAAATTTTAATTTACTAAATTTAAATTTTACGAGTAATATTAAAAAACTTGCAATATAAACTATGTTATAATTTGAAATATTGTTGAATACAATTAAAACATAATTAACGACTTTTATAATATAAAATATCATAAAAAATAATTAAAATATATTTAATATCGTATATATTTAATAATAATAGGGCAATATCCCATGTGAAAAGTAAAATTAGATATTTGGAAAATTACGAAAAGCAAAGTGGATTTATCCATAATGATTATATTATAGTGTAAATATGTGATTAACGGTTTGCATTAGAACTTAATTTTGTTGAGTTTCTTGTGATGTTGGGCACTTGAGAAACTATACACAAGTTGAGTTCGTGAGGTAGAGACCCACGAAGGAGAAAAATAGGGAGAAAGCACGTGGGAAGTGTTTAAATTGTCTTGTTTGTTGTCACTATTTTCTGTTATGTTTCCTCACTTTCATCTTTGCCTTCTCCATCACACGTGAACCCTCTACTATCTCTTTCCAAAATTATAAATAAATTAACTCAATTTAATATAATCATTATTTAATTTTTTTTCAAAAAATAATATTAGTTCTCTTCTTTTTATGTTAATAGTGTTGTTTACTTGAGTAATGAAGCATGATCACCAACTATACTTCGTAACCCATAAATTTTCTAATTACTAGTTATTATGCATTGATTGTGGCTTATTTCTTTGAGTGGATTTAACTCTTGCAAGCACAAGTTCCTCGAAAAAGTGGTAACAACATTTTATGGCCACCAACAAATGTGAATGAAAACTCTTCAACTATTCTCATAAATATATAACCTTTTGCATGGTTCTTAGTTTCCTTTTATGTCATGTATTAAAAAATCTAAAGAAAATAAACACCAAAATCATTGCAACCATTTTTAGATTTGTGGTCCTTTTGGCTATAGCTCCTATCCAAACCTTCCATCTACACAAAACCATATTTGGTGGTCTCAAATGTAGCTCCTAACTTCAATAGCTACTTCATTTTTTCATTACTAATAACTAATAGATTTTAATACTATTTTCATTGTTATGAAGTTAAATTTGAACATGGCTATTTATGGTCATGTCAATTATATATATATATATACTTGAAAAACACGTTTAAATTACTTTCTCACATTCATGGTAAACTTGAACAATCGATGTTTTGGTAGGATGGTATAATGCAATTTTATTAAAATATTCCTTGTGTTTTCTTGTAAGTAAATGTTTGTTTCAGTCAAAAAATAAGTAAATGTTTGTTTCAGTAAAAAAAAAAAAAGTTATATGAGGAAGTACATAATATTAGTTTAGAATTAAAATATTATTGATTAATGCACGTGTTTGTTATTGAATATTATTAAATTTAGTTTTGACCTTTTCTTTATATATATTTGGTGTAAGCCGCATTATAAGCCTTTATTACTCGTGTGACTTATGTTGTTGGAAGGAGGCTTATCATGAGTTAAATTTCACTATATACCTACCCTTGAAATTTTACAGAGACATATTAATAATATATTAAAGGATAAAAAAATTAACCACAATAATACATAAACATTATTAATGATCATAATAATAATAATAATAGTAAAATATCTAACTTAATCTTACAAAACTCATTCAATAAAGTGAAGATTACACTCACTTTTATATATATATATATATATATATATATATATATATATATTTAAAATATTATCATATCTCTAATTATATAAGATTTTATCATATTTTTTCATCAGGAGGAGGATTTTTATCATACCCCTTCACTTTAAGGGGATTTTTTAGGATTGATTATGATCCATCTTAGAAATAATGAAAGTATCTAACTAAATTTTATAAAACCAACTTCGTATAAGATTGTACTTTATGTAATTGATTTAGAATTTCATCTTAATAAAACAAAATGACAATTCTACTATGATATGGAAATTTTGGGACAATTAAGTCCTAAAATTTGTAAGTTTCTATTTTTAACATTAGAATTTAAAACATGTTCATTATTAAAATCTTCAAAGAATATATTCTAATTTGTAAGTATTTCCTAATTTTTCAATTCATCACTTAAAGAATAAGAGTTCTTAAAATATGAAAAACAAAATTACTCAAAATAGTTCAACCCAATCTGTTATGATCGTATGAGCTAAGTAAAAAAATTAATCGTCTAACATAACCTCTATTTTAAAGCGATTCAAAATTTTGAGTCTAACTTAACCCTATGTTAAGCCAACGTGTTAAGAGACGAATTTTGGCATAATTTTTTGTTTTTAAATGTTAATATATTTATACTAAATCAATTAATTAAAAAATATTTAAATAAATAAAATATTTTAAAAAATCAAATTATATTAATAAAATTAGTTTTTATTTAAGATATAATCATTTATTATATAAATTATAATAAAATATATTTATTCAATTTCAAAATAAGAATTAATAACTTACTCTTTATTATTAATATTTATTTTTTAGTAATTTATTAATATAAAATAGTAGTTCATCTTAATCATCATAAACCCTAAAATATATATATATATATATATATGTATATAAATAATATTACTTTAAATTTTATTTAAAAATGATTATTACTCTTTAAAACAAGATACATCAAAAATCTATAAATTAGTCTTGACATAAATCTATATAAGCAGGACCAAAATAAATTTAATTTAATTTAGGTTACAATTTTTTTACATAACCTAACCTATTTTTTTAGACATTTTGAGTCAGGTCATCGGACTAAGCCTATTTTACTACCATCTCAATTAAGGTTAAAAAACTTAGAAGGATTTAGAAGGAAAAATTATAAATAAATTAACTTTATTGTATAATATAAAATTCACTTATATAATTCATTTTTATAAAAGTTATTTTCATTTAACTTCTTTCAAAATTTAAATGATTTTAAGTATTTATGAAGAAATTTCTTTAAATAAAAGATAAGTAAATAACGTTAGTCCCAAGAAGATAAGTAATAAATATATGGTCCAAATAATGTTGTGTTAGTTTAATTTATACATTATTCTTTTAAAATAGTTTATAAAAGTATTTGATATCATTAAATAGAATGACGTGATAAAGCAATCAAATTTTATCATGTGAAATTATTCTATAAAAAATAAATTATATAAATTAAACTAATTGTATCCACTCCACATATGCAATGCAAGGAAGTGAATTTTATTTATCAGCGACAGTTTAATACATACATGGATTGGAAAGGGCCCTAAGCCCAACACAAAATCAGAGGATGTGTTGGCCTGGCCCAGATCCCAATTACTAATGATAAGATTTGTTCTAAAAAGGAGTCACAAAAATTTTACATGTATTGAACTATTTCTATGATCATAGTTAGTTGATATGTTATGTGTTACTTCTTGGAAAACTCTTGATGTTTATTATAACCTATAAACATGGGTTCTGGTTCCTACATTTGAAACTAATTTCCAATATATATATATATATATATATATATATATATATATATATATATATATATATATATATATATATATATATATATATATATATGCAGCACCTTAAACTAATGTAAATATATTATCACTGCAAAAAAAGTCAACTTTAAATTTAATGATGAAAAAAAGTTGTACAATTATTGTGAATTATATAACTTTAGTCAGATTTGACCCTTAAGATTTGATGGGCTACCCAATTCATGAATCCTATACAATTCCTTAAGATAGATGGAACTTTGGGAATGGACCAAATGTATATTCAGGTCTTCTCTTTCACTGTCAAATTTGCACAGGTCCCATTATTTGAACATCAAATAACTGATATCATATACAACTTTACTCTTATATATATATATATATATATATATATATATATATATATATACATTTCAAAAATATACCCCCTAGAGAGAAAACTAAGTTATCCCACTTTAGTTCTTAAAAATTATACATTTTTCAAAACTGGCAAGCAAATCTTTTATTTTCCAAACATGCTGGTACACGAACATGTAGTGAGGGAGTATATTGCAAAATTTGAGTAACTCAAACAAAATTTACAAGGACATGATGCATGGTGATGCTATACAACAAGAAAATCAACTCTCTTTTTTTTTTCTGCTAAATCAATGAGAATATAACTCATCAATTTCCTCCAGAGCAACCTAAAAGTGAACCAAAAAAGTGTACAGCTGCTGTCATCTTGGTCCTGAAAGCCTAGCAGCAGAAAGATTGGTATCACTGTTACAATCTGATGGTCCTGAAGAAGTACCAGCATCACTATTTGAGTAGAACCGATAACCAAGGACAGAACAAGTTGGTGGCTTGGGAACAGTGCACAGACCCTCTAGCATTTGGATAACTTTGGTCATAGAAGGCCTCAAAGACATGTCTTCTTGTATGCACCACAATGCAACTTTCACAGCAGTCTGAACCCTCTCATCATTTTCATAAGTTTCCAGCTTTGAGTCAAGAATCTCTCTCTCCTTCCCTTCTTCTATCATCTTAAAAGCAAAAGATGGGAAATGGGATTTCTCTGATGTTTCCCTTGGATCATAGTTTTTTCTCCCCCCAATGATCTCTAGCAACACCATGCCATAGCTATAAACGTCACTTTTCTCTGATATGGCACAGTTTGTGATCCACTCAGGGGCTAGATACCCTCTAGTGCCTCTAAGTGTTGTGAAAACATGGCTTTGTTCACGTGTCATGAGCTTAGCCAAGCCAAAATCAGAAACCTTGACCAGGAAGTCGTTATCTAGAAGCACATTTTCCGGTTTGATGTCACAATGAATAATCTTTGAGTCACAATCTTCATGGAGGTAAGCAAGTCCTTTTGCCGTTCCAAGTGCTATGTTATATCTCGTATCCCAATCTAACAACAATTCCTCTCTGTGCTTGTCGAATATCCATTTATCCAATGATCCATTGGCCATGTACTCATAAGCAAGAAGTCTATGAGACCCTTCAGCACAAAACCCTTTAAGCCTTACCAAATGATGGTGATGAATGCTTCCTATAATGCTAACTTCAATCCTGAACTCTTTCTTCCCTTGGCCAATTCCTTCCAACTTCTTCACAGCTAGTTCAGTACCATCTGGTAGAGCTCCTTTATAAACTGAACCAAAACCCCCTTCTCCTAGCTTCACTGAGAAGTTACATGTTGCAGTTTTTAGATCATTGTAGCTGTAACGGATTGGCATGCCAGTTAAACTCTCCAAGAAATTGTCATCTTCTGAATTCTCGTGAGGAGACTCAGGCAAATCTTGCTTTTTTTTGAAGCATCTATGTGCCACAAACAGCATACCAGAAATGATAAACAATGTTACTATCACAATGATCACAATAACTATTGTCTGCATATTGCTGCTTCCACTGTCTCTAGTGTGTCCATCACTAGATACCACCTTAATGTAGGACACTAAGCCAGAATCTTTGTCAGATTTCTCAAAGCTTCCAATCCTGTCCAATAGGAAACAGTTCCCTGAACTGCTGTTGAAGAACATAGCAAGGCATGAGCAGTTTGCACTGCAAGAGGTTTTGCAACCAATCAAATCAGTCTTTGAAGAGGGTGGAATAAACCCAAGTGCAAAGTAATTAAGTCCATCATCCGCTTTGAGGAGCTCAATGGAGCCTTTTGAGCTGCAAGGAGAGACAAAACCGGGTTTGCAATTAGGGCTAGAGCTGAGAACAGAAGGGCAGGTGCACTTTTTGTCACCACTGCATATGTTATAGGGATCACAAGGTTCTGGGGTGCTGCAAGAATCTTGTGGTATTCTTATTAATGAAGCAACAACTGCTCCTCCACTTTGGAGATTGGAGAATGTGATAAAGCCATCACTCCCCAAAACTACAATCCAAGTGGCATTTGCATCTGATTTTTCAGAAAAATTAAATTGCCACAATAAGGATTTAGTGTCATCATAGAAGCTCCAAGAGCTTGCATTAAGGGTAGCTGAAGCCACCACATCACCATTTTTGTTGATGATTTTTTTGCGGCTATCCTTCTTCATAGACCAATAAGGCTGTGGAGTTTGTGAACCAGTGGAAAGAATGACATTGCCAGATTCAATCTCCAGAACATAGGTCAAGTTGTTGGGATCAGGTTCACTGAAAAGTTTCATTCCCTCAATGAAGTCCTGCATTGGTAACAAGGTATCTGTTGGGTGGCTAAAACTCTGCCAAATCACGCTACTATCATTCCCTAGCAAAACCAAGTTTCCAGTGTCTCTCAATTCCATTGAAGAAACTTCCTTGCCTCTTGTACCTGTAGACCACACCACTCCAGGTCCTTTACGCAAATAGAGATAGCCCTTCTCATCGAACACCAACTTATCAGAGTTGGAAACAGGAAGACCCCTATTTGCAACCCAAACCACCGTGTTGCTGTCCATGTGGACTACTGCTAATAGAAACAATGTGATGTCATTTGGTGTGGTGACAAAGCCAAATCCAAATTTTTCTTTGTATGAAACAAGCAAAATGCCATTCTTGTCAATCCAATTCATTTGAGAACCTTCAATCCTCGGATAGACTTTGCCAACCTTTAGAATACTAGTGAAAACTACTTCAGACGAAAGAAGGATACACAACAAAAGGGTATCCATAACACTGAAGAAAGACCACTGCTTTCCCATGGTTTTCCTCCAACACCCTATCACTCTTTGGGGAAATTAAACGTCATGAAGGAGAAGAGGAAAAGTAAGAAACTAGGAATTCATGAACAAGAGAGAAGAGGGTTGAGAAAGACCATAACAAAAACATCCTTACAATTTCGCAAGTTTAACACGAGTTTGTTGAAAGAATAAAAGGAACTCTCTATGCTGAATTTTTCTTTTTTGACTGCATAATGGAAAAGAAATACGACACAGAAAAAGTGGCAAATATGAAAGCATCTTAATAAAGGGAAAGAAAAAATTTCCTTTGTTCACATGAAATTTGACTGACTCGACCATACTTCAGTCAGCTGAATCCTGTTCTTTATTCATACCTGGTGAACTGGAAGAAGAATATTGAAATTTGATGAATGGAGCTCTGTATATTTGTGGTAACAGAAGCTAGAAGATCGGAAGAAAGACCACTTTGAGGGAAGACCAATAAGAAGAGTGGAAATGGGTGATAACAAGTAGTTGGCAGTGCATTTATTTGGTTTGATTGTGACAAATTAAAGTAAAGCAATATCAAAAGGTTGTAGGGAAGTAGCACGTGAAATGGAAAGAGAATCATAACTAAGGGGATGCTGCTAAACTGTGCATCAGTTGAAGCAAATTATGGCTATGAATGAAGAAGTACAATACTAAGAATATAGCGAATTGTCTCTATTATGAGTATATGTCTAAGGGTATGCATACAACTGATAAAGGTTGGCTCTTGGAAGTTTAATTAGTGGATTGATTCAATTCAAACCAATCCATTGGATTGGATGGATTAATGTTTTGTTTTTTCTTAACCTCTGTGTGGAGCCAAAGATGGTGGACCAAATTGATCAACCGTAGATAAAGGGATATGAGTGCAAGGGTGTTGAAGACTTAATAGCTATGAACAAATACTCCTATCCTATCCTTCTTGTTCTCAAGACTCATTTACCTAATATCAAATACTAGCCAATAAGTGAAAAGTTTAGAATTTTTTTTATTGAGAAACATAAAAATTCGATTTTTATAAATTTTTAATCCACTCTTTTATGATTTTTAATAAAAAAATTATTTATCATTGTTCTAATAAATCTGGTAAGCAAAACCCTTACCTAATTTATAAGGTGTAAGGAACGTGATTAATTTAGTTGATAATAATAAATGTGTTAATTTTTTTTCTGAAATTTTTTCGTTATTAATATTTTAAGAATTATCAAAATAGATATAATTTAATGAATTAGTCTAAATAGCTAAAAAATTGATTGTGTTTGACTATACAAATTTAGTCATTTGTCTTGAATTAGGGTTTTTTTCACGACTTAACTTGTCATTAAATTAGATGGACTATACATTGTTTATTTTTTTTAAATAATCATAATTTTAAATAAGTTAAATATAAATTTATTTTACTAAAATTTATATTTTGATCATTACTATATCTAAATATTAAAAATAATTTTATTTATCATATATATATATATATGTGTGTATATATATATATATATATATATATGTGTATATATATATATATGGAAGAATCAAATTATAATCAATATAACTTTTACCATTTATCACATCATAAATAATTTTAAATAAGAGTAATATTTGTATTAATCTAACCTTAAATTGTAATTTTATATTATAAAGAAAATTAAAATTAAAAATTAAATATAAATGTATCATAGACTTTTAATGATATAAATCAAATAATTTTAGTTAATATGAAATTTTGTGTACATAATTTATGTGCACTATTGTGAGTCAACAAAACTCACTTGTACAAATCTCTTCAATTGATAGTCACCTTTATTTAATTTCAACAAAATAAAACAAATTACAAGTCATAGTCTTCATTTAATTAATAACCATTTAAATGACAATTTTACCTACACAAGCAAGCTCAAATAAAACACACACTTATTTAATTCCTTATCAATTGTAATGAGGTTATTAGATTCATTTACTTCAATTTAACTAATTTTTTTATTGTAAAATCACCTATCCCACTTTAAAGCCATATATGTTGGGTCAATGTTTTAGTAGTTTCAATGATTTGGTCAAAGAAAATATAAATTTCTTTTGTCTTTCATTTCCATTTTAATTTATACATTATTTTTAACATAAAATTCTTAGTATAAATTTTAACAAACATTATACAAATCAATAGTATATTATTCTTTCTCTTTCTCTAAATTATAAAGGAAACAACTCAATTGAATCTTACCACACACACTAAAATGCTACATCAACTCCTAAGGTTTAATCATGTGTATTTTCATGTTTTACAATTATTCCATTAAAAATAATTTTGTATAAATTATTAAAAAAATCAACTTACAAAAATAATTCTAAAAATCTTGAATAGTAAAGATAGGAAAAAATATTTATATTTATAAGTATCCAATTAATACGAATATCCTGGTTTACTAAAAATGGACCAATGGAGTTGTCAAGAGTGAAACATGTTATAAATCTTAATTCGTCCCTTAGATAAGTTAACCTACCAATTATATATATATATATATATATATATATATATATATATATATATATATATATATTCTTAATTATGTAAATATTTTTTAAGTATTTATTTATTAATTTTTTTAAGTAGATAAATTAAGAAAATAATATATTTGTATATTAAATTACTCAATTATAATTAATAATATTTGTGATTTAATCTATAATTTTATAATATATTTACATGTTTTAACAAATATAACACAGAAAAATATTATAATTTAAATAATAATATTTTTTATTTTAATTTGATATGTAATTTTTTTTAAAAGGAGACCAATCAATTCGTCTTTAGTTTGTCCAGGTGATAGATTAAGTACAAAGTTTTAAGTGGATTAACCGATTAAGGTGGTTGAATCGTTCCACCAAACTTAATCCATTTTTTGTTAATATTTACCACATAAAAAAGTAGTAAAAAAAACATTTTGATTCAGAAAGAAAATTTGAATAAATTCCACTCTAATTTTTTTAATATTTAGTTGGATTAAATTGATTAATTTACTTGAGTAATTACAAAAGTCACACATTCATAAAAAAATTAAAATAAATAATTTGTAATTCTTAAAAACTAACATAACACTTATGACATAAACACTATTTATCAAAATATAAATCAAAACAATAATTGTAAATTATTTCATTGCTCAGTGAATAAAAGTAAAAAAAAAAAATAGACAAGATCTTTTATTACAATATCAATAATTATTTATAATATGATATACAATATTTACTTTCTATATTCATAGGATAACATGCAAGTCCATTAAGCTAAACTTTTTGAATTTGAAATTCACGGAAGAATTCGACAAGATTCAAATAACTTAATAATGAGCATTATTCATTTTCAATTTTTAAATTAAAAATGCACGATTCAAATAACATTCTCTCTTAGTTACAACAATTTTTTTTTTATTGAAATATTATTTTAATTAAAAAAGAGAGAAAAATAATACAAACAATTTAACTCGATCATTTAACCATGTCACTACACTTTCACTTACTATGCATCATGGAGGCTTCATAGATGAAATCAAATTCTAAATAATGATTTGATTTAAAATGAACAAAAAACATTTAATTGATTAATAGTTTAATAAAATAAGAAACTTTTTCGGAGTTGAATATTCAAATATATCTCATACATTATTACAAATTAATTCCAACTACTTATAATTATGTTGGAATGTGAAATGACGAAATTGAAGGGGACAGAACAACATAAAAAAATGTTACAAAAATAATCGACCAGATCTTCATGTTCTTAACTAATACTCCTAAATTTCTGTTCGAGACATGTGGCATGTAATTATTATTTTATTTTTTGTGATTTCATGTTGAGTACTACAACTCGTGATACTTATTAAATTTACGTACACATATTTTATTAATTTCCGTGAAGAAATTATTCATTTTTTAAAGAGAATATTCAATAAAAGAAAAAAAATCCTTAATATCTTCATTGATATTAATTATTGAAGACATTATTGGATCTTTCTAAAAAAATTAACACTATAAACTCAATTCATAGAGATTGACATTATTTTATATCAAAAATTTTAAAATATTAAGTTATAAAATTTTTATATACCTTGCTCAATTTTTTCATATTTCTCAGTTTATACTTAAATTAATAAAGTTTAATTATTTATAATTAAAATAGTTAAATTTATATATATTTTTAATGATATCAATTATATTTTTTATATACGAAATATTTACTAATTTTATTAATGATTAATACTTATCATAAATTTTAACTAATTATTTTGAGTAAAGTTTTTCTTTTTTTAAACATCAATCGACACCATACGAAGGATTAAAATCATTACACAGAAAAAAAAAACATTTATCTCTAAAAATATTAAACATAATAAATTGTTAAATAAACCAAAACATAATCATTAAAAAAAAAAAACAAAATAGTGAAGGTGGCATGGACATGTATCACATCCAAACCACACCATTAATTGGAGTAATGAGAGTGAAAACAAAAATGTTGTAAGGAAGATTTTGATGTTAGGGATGAGGATGCATGAATGGAAACTTAAGGGATTTTGTTGGGTTGACTAGGTGGAGTGTAGAAATTGCTTGAGGACTCACCATGTGCCAATAAATTACTTCAATGATTGAGTGAAGGATCTTCTAGACACATGAGCATGTCACCACTCCAAGACCATACAAATTATAATCAATTTGTTTGGATACAAAAGTTATAAATGTTTTTTGAAAATTTTAAATGTTTTCTTTTTACTAAAAATATGTACTTTTTATAGAAAATTCCCGAATTTATATTTAAATAAGTGTTTTGAAATTGGGACGACTGGTTGAAGTGATCCAACTAAAATTTTGGTCTTAAAATTGGTTTATTACTTAATAAAACTAATTTTAATTAAATCAATATATTATATTTTATAAAAAATAATTAATTTAATTTATTTTTATTTTATTTTTTATTTTATCATATTTTATTTTATATTTATAATAGGATCATTATCATAATTTTAATTAATTTTATAATATTTAAAATAAATTATTATAGTTTTTAATAAATTTATTACATATTTATTATTTTATTATATAATACGTTATTTTTGTTATTAATGATTTGAAAAACATTATCTAAATATATCTTTGTTTATCTCTTATAATGTCACGATGCAGTGTGTATATGAAGTGTTTAGACGAATGTTTTCTATACTTCCGTACTTTCTTTTTAAAAATTTATTTTGAAACTTTTTTTATTGATATTTAAAAAAATTTCAGAATCAACATTTCCAAAACATTCTACAGTCAAACTTTTAAGAGTTTTTTTTTTTATATTTCTAAAAATATAAATTAAATGTGTTTTTAAAAATATTTTTGATATTTTAGTATGAGAATGAAAAAAAATTGTTAGGAGTGTATCCCACTTATCTGCAACTCTTTACACGTCAGAGCCCAAACGAAGCCCAAACAAAGGAACGTTCTGAAAAGCTTCTAAACGCTGACACGAACGAAACGAGCAAAAAGTAAAAAAAAAATCATAAAAAGAAAAAAAAATATACTCACCGTAAAATAGAAACAACATGTCAACATATGTATTTCTTTTTAATATCAATGTAAATTTTTAATTATAATGAAAATTGTTAAAAAAAAAGGTTATTTCAGCTATCACTCACCATTCATCTTTTGAATCTTAAAGTGTTGTTATTTTATTAAATTGTAATTCTGCTCTTCGTTTAATCTACAATTTTGTTATCTCTAGCTTTTTTCGTGATTTTAAATTTTTATATTTATAAAAATTACAATTTGATTAAACTTTTAACCAGGAACATTTTTTTTATCAAAAGTTTATTAAATCTGAAATCTTGGTCAAAGAGATCAAATTTAATTCCACTTTGAAACATCAAATTGTTGGTATCTTAATATAAATTTATTAATTTTTGCATGTTTTTTTTTTCTAAACCATAGCCTAAAATTAGTTTATTTAATATAGAAATTAAAACTCAATCATTTCGTTAGGGTCAAACATGGCCCTTTATTCTTTCCTTCTTTATTTTGACATAAACAAAAAAGTTGGTCAAAATCAAATAACATATGTAACACAAGAACCAATTTTCTTGGCGTGAAGGTGTTCTTTCTTCCGTGTATTTGCGGTGTGAAGAATATTTGACGTGAATTATTTGTCAATCATATTACCTTTTAGTATTTTGTTCCTCTCCCACATAATCACTTTCTTCGTACGGTTTAAATGAAGAACGTTCCTCTTCTTCCTGTCTCCATAATAGTCATTGTTTACTGTAAATTGATTCGAGTTTAATTTTCTAGGCATTTTTTACAAGAGGAAATTAGTACAAGATGAATAAATTTATCATCTTTTTTTGATTTTTTTAATTAAAAAGTCAGATAATTTTTCGAATTAAATTTTCACCACGATTAATTAGTTATTGTTTATAAATTCTGATTTTGTATTTTAATTTTTAATATTAACCCAAACATTAAAATAAAGTGAAAAATGCTAATGTGCAAGAAATATAAAGTGATGAAAATGTAAATTGTTGGAAAAATGAATCTAACTCATTATCGTGCAAAAAGAGTAAATATGTAGTAAAAATAAATTATTGGAAATGTGAATTTAACTCATTACTAAAGATAAAAGAGAAATTAATAAAGAAGTTCAATAAAAGTGGTGACCAAAATTGTCTAAGAACTCCATTGAAATAGGTAAATATTCACGATTTCTTTTCAAAATATAAGTGTCTTCCAATAATTTGTCACCCTTAATTACACTTATTTCATTCTATTTATATATATTTTTTTCATGTAACAACTAAGAGAATAAAATACAAAATAAAATAAAATATAAAATGATTTTCTTTCTTATAACTATTTCCCTCATTTTTTGAAAAATTTCATTGTCACGTAACACTTGTAACTATCCATGTCACGTAATGAGTTATAATTGTTTCTGCATGCATTTCAATTGTATAACTTCTTCTCAATCCCTTATCTTCTTTAATTGCATAATTGTCTCTCGATTCTTTGTTTTTCTCTATTGCATAACTGTCTCTCTATTCCTTTGTCTTCCTCGATTAACCATTTCTCGATAAATACCTAGTCTTTCTCGATTTTTCTAAGTCTCGATAAGTTCTTTTCGATACCTTCCTTGTTCCTTTTCTACTTCTCTATGTCTTCTATTCACACTTAAAACATTATTTGCTTCTACCAATATTTTCTCGATTTTCCATCCAATTATGATAAACCTTTGATTATTTGATATTTAATTATCTTGTCTCTTTTTTTATTTTCCTTTCGATTATCATAAACCATGATTCTGATTCTTTGATCCTCCTTGGTCACCTTGCTTTTGTCTCGATTTCTCTTTCAATTACTATAAAGTCTTAATTATCTTATTCTTCAATTTGTACTTTCGGTTCCTTCTTTCCTTCAGTCTTGATTTCTTATATATCTCTCGATTGACTTCTCAATTACTTATATTCTTGATTTTTGATCACTATCAATCCTCAACATTTGATCTTGATTTTCACCTCGTGATCTTGATTTCGATTTTTAACTTCTCAATCTTTCAGTGTCTCAATCTTGATTTTTATCTTTTGATTTTTACCATCTCGACCTTGATTTTTATCTTCTTGATTTTTACTATCTTTGATCTTTACTTTTACCATCAATCTCAATTTTCACCCTTTCGATCGTTAAGATCTTGATCTCAACTTTTACTATCTCAACCTTGATTTTTATCATCTCAATCACCATTTCTCGTTTTTAACTTCAATATTTTTTTTCCAACTCATTCTTTAGATATATTTATAAATTTGGCAACAACAAAATGTCCCCTTAAAGAATGTGAAATGTATATCGATAAGTAAATATTTTTTTAGTACAAACCAAATTCTTGATACATCCCTTCATTTCTAATAACAAAAAAAAAAAATCTCTTTTCCTTATTTCAAAATCTTAACAAAAAATTACTTTTCCACCATATTCTCATTATTCTTTTCATCTACCCTCCTAAATGTAGGTTCCCAAAATATTTTATTCTTAGAAGTCATCATTTATTGAGTGGTTATTGGCTTAATGTGTGGACCAAACTTTAAAGCCCATTTATTATAGGTTTAATTTTTTTGTCGGGAACTTCCTATCTTTGAAATAAATTCGTCTTGTATTCTTCATTGCCACTATATACGAAACACATTCTTGTCCTTTTAATCTCTTTTGAGAATTCCATCTTCAACCTTCACATTCCTTTATCATTTGTATTAAAATGACATCTTCATCTACTCTATCTCAAATATCTGATCCTAATGCGATTTCCTCAAACTTTATCGAGATCAATAGAAAGAAGTTTGCTCTAGTTCTTGGTTTGGAAGAAGAATCCAAGAAAATATTTTCTACTCAAACACTTATACCTTATTCTATAGGCGATATTCCTTATGCTTTCAAGGATCCTTTAATCCCAACCATTGATGAGCCTACTGGTTTTCCTTCCTCCAAAGAAGGGAATTCCATTCTCCATCAAGAAAAAGGAGATATTAAGATTGATTTTGTCAATCAATCATCGAAGGTGTATCGTACCAATCTTGCTAAGAAAAAACCAACATATATCAAATGGTTAGACAAGGTAAAGGCGAAGTTCGGTGCTCATTGAAAAAATATTGGAACTTTTTACTTCATCCATCTCTTCCGTTACGATATTGGACATTTCGATATGTCGATGTTTCTTCAGGCAGTCCAAATTTGGAACAAAGATCTTGATGCAATGGAACTTCCATGTGGCCTTGTTGCCCCCACTCTTCTTGACTATGTAGTCATTACAAACCTTAAATCTATTGGAGAGAAGCATTTTTTTTTACAATATTTCTTTCTAACAATGAACTCAAGACACAAATTAGATGGAATCGAAAAGTTTATGGTCACTTTTTCTAGGAGCACTTTGTCGATCATCCTGACATAGCTATCACCATTGAAGAACATATTGTTTTCCTTGTGTATTGGCTTTGTATACAAGATTTTTGCCCTTGTTTGATCCAAATTTCTCACCATTACTTCAATCTCGCATATGTTTTATACACCTCATATTGTTTGGCCAAGCTACTCTAAGTCCACGTTTATGCAACTTTCTCAGATGTTGTGGATGCATTGTGATCAAATCAACCTAACGACAATCTCTTTGGATCCTTGTGATTCATTCAACTTTAGTTAGTAATGATCCATGAATCTCTGTTCCCTCCAACTTCAATCTCCTTGAGGTCAGTTCCCTCCTTTTCCGTGGAAGGTGTTAGGTTAACTGCTCAACACCCTTAACTGTGCAAAGCTAGTGAAGCTCAATACAAGACCTTTTTAATTTTTTTTTTAACAAAATAGGATTTCATTATCTTTCTTGCCCCCTTCTCCAACATCGACAATAGTATAGAGAATGTTCGAGGCTTCCCTTGGTTGAGGTAAAGATTTCCAACAACAATTCCAAGACTACAAGCAAAATTGTTCGAATTTTGAAATGGTTTTCTTACCTAGGATGTTTTAGTGAATGGCTTCCAATTCAAGGATGTTAACTTTTTCCCTATATCCCTCAAAATTTCTCTCAAATAATTTGGTTTTAGCCAAGCGTTTCTAACATATTTATTCCATCAGGCCATCCTAGCGGACATCGCCTTCAATGAATTGAACATAAAGAAGGAGCTTATTCGATTCACCCCACAAGAAGTTATTGAGTTCCACCCTACTCCAATCGAAGTCAATTTTTTGTGTACCTTTGAATTTTATTCATGATGGGACCAATGGTACACCTCAACTCACCCATCCTTTGATGAAATAAAACCAAGGTTGAATAGTGATCCTACTTTCAAGGTGCAGAACAAATTGAAGGCCAATAAATGTAAACACAACCATTACCTTCAAAGTATATAATTTGAGCAATTTTATCAACAACGTTATAATCCTTTTTCAGTCTCGAGTTAACTTTATTTTGGATTTTTTTATTTTTAGTTTGTTCTTCAATCAAGATCCTCGATTATAAGGTTAAGACAACAGAAACTGAAATTACATAGTTTGTACCACCATCTCCCAAAATTAAAAAAAAAAAAGATCCATGAATCTATCCCAAGTCCGGTATGACCAACTCTTATAGTGTTTTTAACAGTATCATTTTCTTCTAATGTTGGATTTTTCGGCTAACATGTATGTAAACTTTTGTTCTCATATTTAGAAGAAATCCAAATCGAAAGCTACACTCTACACTAACTTCAACTCCTACACCTAGGTATTTATGACTTAGAATTATGATAGGAAAATATCTGTATAATAAATGATTATATAACTCTCGATCTAATTTATTGCAAGGATCAACACCTTCGACCACGAACATTCCTCATCCTATGCCCACAACTATCATAGACTCTGAATCTGATAGTGATGAGGTGCAACTCTCTCGATGCCTTTTGAAACAAAGTTGGGTAATTAATCACTTCCTATGTATATTTCCTCTTTACTCATTTTTAACTCATTCCATAACATGTTAAAAGAGTTATCTTATTCTCAGTTGGATATCTTGACCAATATTTCGAGTAATCTAAATTCCCTACTCAATGTCTCCACGATACGTGTTCTTCCTTCTTCCTCCCTGTCGAGGTACTTATTTTGCTACTTATATGATTTTAAATCTCTCAATCCTACATGTTATTATTTGTCATTTTCTTTATCTTTTACATTTTTTATAGGAAACTTCCATTGTAGAGACAACATCTAATCCAATTGATCCATAAATCAAAATTCCTGTCTAAGGCAATTCTTAAACTTTCACATTTCCCATCACCTCTTGATTTACTCGTTATGTGTTCTCCAAATGATACTTGTATTTTATGAACTCATCATTTCATTTTTATAGAATGTCTTATGCAACCTACCACAACCCAATCGTCAGAGCCTAATCCGCATGATATCGATCTTGATATAGTAAACACTTCTTGTCAACTATCAATAAGAAATAAAATTGCACTTCTAGAATAGATAAAGAAAAATCCATTCAAAATCCTTAAGTTAATGATGATTCACATGGCATATTTTCACACTGTCGGGACTCCCTTCTTTGTATTTTTAATTGGTTTCAATGTGTTATGCCTAGTAAACAAATTTTAAATATTCATTTATACTTTGCCTTTGGAAATATCCATTTATACAACTCATAAAAAGAAGGATTTCCAAGAGATCTTGGACAAGATCCATTTTATCCCACCTAAACAACTCCTGCTTGGTCTTGATAAAGAAATTATGGTTGTGATCCCTATGTTCAATGAAATTTTGACCTCGAGCAACAATTTTTTTATCTTAAACAACATTTCGAGTCTCAAGATCCAAAGTTGAGGAACTTTCTAAATCTGACAATACTTTTGCAATGGAATCCTCAAACTTAATCTCCTTATCAAAGAAAGCCACCTTAAATTTGAGAAACGACATGGCTACACTTGCAAAAACTAGGAAACAACATTGCTAAATTCAATCAATTTCGATTAGAGCAAAATGCATAGACTTTGTATTTGTAAATTATTATCATTTTGTCTAACTTTTCATTTAGCAACCTTCCCGTTTTGTCCTTATCTCAATTATATGTGATAGGATCTAAATGCCTTTAAGTATTTCCCATTAATCCAGAATCTTGATTGTCCATTGTAATAATTAACAATAATAATGACATTATTAGATAACACTTTAACAATCTCGAAAGGTCTTTTCCAATTCAAAGACCATTTTCCAAAACGCAAAAGTAACTTTCTTAAGCAAAATAACTTTCTACACAATATCTCCTCTTTTAAAGCACTTATTCCTTATTCGTTTATTGTATAATCTAACAATTTGATTTTTCTGATGCAATATATGCTCTAAAACATTAATTATGACTTCGTCTAATTCTTTCAATTCATCAAACATAATATCCCAATAATTTGATCAAGGCAAATTGTTCTGTCTTTGAATTCAAACTGATTGTATATAAATTTTGATAAATAATACTGCATTATGACCATAAATTAGCTTGTATGGAGTCATTTAGAATCTTTCGGAGAATTCCTATAAGACCATAACACCTGAAGAAATGTCTTATGTCAATTTTTAGGTTTATCCATGCCTTTTAATTAAATTTATCAAAATTTTATTAATTGCCTCCACTTGTCCATTCACCTATACATAATAAGGAGTCAATACCAAAAGTTTGATATTTATCGACTCAACATAGTCAAAATTTTGCTTCCAGTAAATACTATTCCTTGATTTGTGAATATCCACTCAGGAATTATAAATCGATATATAATATGTTCTTCAATGAAATCGATTACATCTTTCTTATCGACGTCTTTTAATGACACAACTTCAACCCATTTAGTAAAATAATCGATGGTTACTATCCCTTTAACTTCCTCGATTAACCCTTTCTTGACAGATATCTTGTCTTTCTCGATTTCTCTAAGTTCATATATCTTGATTAATTCTTTTCGATATCTTCTTTGTTCTTTCTCGATTTCTATATGTCTTCAATTCACACTTAAATTATCCGCTTCTGTCAATATGTTTCTTGATTTCCCATCCAATTATGATAAAATTTTGATTCTTTGATCTTCAACTATCTTGTCTCTTTCTCAATTTTCCTTTCGATTATCATGAACCATTGATTATTTGATTTTTTATCCTCCCAACCACCTTGCTTTTGTCTCAATTTTCCTTTTAATTATTATGAAGTTTTAATTATTTGATTCTTCAATTTGTACTTTGATCACTTGTTTCATTCAATATCAACTTTTTTATACATTTCTTGATTGACTACTCGATTTACTTACATTCTTGATTTGTAATCATTATTTATCTTCAACATTTCGATCTCGATTTTCACCGCCTTAATCACGATCTCTATTTTTATCCTCTTGATCTTTTATCATCTTGATATCGATTTTTATCTTATCATTTTACCTTCGATCTTAAGTTTTATCATCAATCTCAATTTTTTCCATCTCAATCTTCATTTTTCATTTTTAACTTCAATATCTTTTTCTAACAATTTTTTTATATATGTATAAATTTGCCAAGTATGATTAAAAATTGTTCAAATATGAAATGTGTTTGTTTCTATCTATTTGATGAATTAAAATTATAATGTAAGTTTAGGACATTTTGACCTTGAATTATTTGTTGATCTACAGCTCACATGGCATCATACAAATGCCAATAGGATCCACATGTCTTGATGAGTGGTAATCTTGCAAAATATGTCACATATAACACATACAATGAAAATGCAATTCATCTATTTTTAAACAATCTTCTTAATTTTAATATTTATACATAGTATATTGTCATCTTCATTTGTGGTTAGACTATACATTTGCGCGCAATTGTGAAAATGTTCACACATTTAAAATCATGAAAAACAAATTAATAGAAACAAAAATTTTAATTGGAAATATTTTTTGGTTGGAGGAAATGGTGAGGAAAGTAAACTTGGAGTGTGGTGGGGCCAGTTTGAGACAAGAGAGTTGAGTTGACCAAGTCTTGAAGTCGGATTCGCAAGTGGCCTCCGAGACTGAGTCTGACTTTCCCCTCTCTCATTGCCATTCACTTCCTCGAATTCTCCTTCAGACTCCAACCCAATCGCAAAACCGAACCAAAACCCAATCCTCACCCTTCCCTCTCTTCAACATGTCTCTCAAATCGTCCAATTCGTCGCAGAATCTCATGCTCCCCGTCTCCGATCCTCCCAACCACCAAGACGGTTACGCCGACGACAAGCTCTTCAAAGGCTCCGCCATGACCAAACGCGGAGCCTTCGCCGCCGTCTCTTACATGTCCTGCGCCGGTACCTTTCTTCTCAACTCCGCAACTCTCTTTCATTTTCAATTGCTTCGTAAATTCATGATATCCTCTTTTCATGTGTAGTTCTGCTGGTGATGTTCAATAAAGCAGCGCTTTCGTCTTATAATTTCCCCTCCGCGAATGTCATCACACTTCTTCAGGTTTTATGCTTACATCTTCGTGATTTCTATCCGTACTACAGTTTTTCATCTGTTATATTGGTAATAGTCTCCAAATTGGTGAACATAAGAGCATTGTGGTGATATATTTATTATATGCCCTAAATTTTTTAGTTTATCAGTGAGGTGAATGGCATGGACATGCTTACAAGTAGCTGTCACTTATAATCTAATAGTGGTTCATGTTACCAATAAGGTACGGTGCAGTGGATAGATAATTAGGTTCCTTGAACATGTTGTTAGGGTTTTAATTCTTGGCTATGTGTATGGAGAAGACTTTGTTGGAGGGAACCTATTTTGGTGATATATTTGTCGAAAGGAATTAATTCATGAGCATTGGTTGGGGATATCCGTGGTGAATACCAAAAGCTATTGGTTCGTGTTTGTGGTATGACGAAACTTTTAAAATATATGGTGTGGGAGGATAGAGTATATTCAATGTTTTAAATTTTGGTTGCTATAGCAGACATTCCAAAAACCTTAGGGGACGTTTGATTTGAGTATTTTATGTTTCCATATCTAAAGAAAATAGAAAATAAAGTTAATAATAATAAAGATTAAAAACCTTTATATTTGGAATTTTATTCAAAGGCATGCCAAAATATGAATATTAAAAATGTTGTTTTCTTATTTTTTTGTTCTTATCACAAACAACCATTAAAGCCTGTCATTAATGCTATCAGACTCCCACCAAGCCTACACTTCCTCCCAACCTGCTAACGGTTCAGTCATCAACTTTGGAATCATAGGTGACGTTTGAGATGACACCGCCATCCAACAGACATAAATTCCTGCCTGGAGGCTAGCTGATGCCATGTCATGTTTCTGACATCAGGGACTTGATGACAACGGTGGTCTTGACGTTGGGAAAGACACTGGACGTGGAGGTGGGCAGCCTGGGGGAGGAGGAGTTGAGTCAAACCAGAGATGAATATGAAAACATGACGTAAAACCAAAAATGTTTTTCTGAACCAAAAACAATATATGAAAATAGAAAATGTTTTTCATACCAAATGCTCCCTTAATTTTGTGGCCGAAACTGCAGTTGCGGACCATTTTTCAAAACCTTTATTATATGCATATGCATGAGCAATGGAATCTGTAGTAAATAAGTCTTGGGATAAAAACTATTCTATAAGGCTTTAACTGCAAGTTTCCAACGAATTTCCATATACTGTATGAAGAAAGCAAAAGTACCTAAAGAGAGCACACAATTTTAAGCAGAGAAGTAACATTTTGTTTAATTGGTTACCATACCAAAGAAAACAGTATTTTAAGCTAGTATTATAATTTTATTTGCTCATAGCAATAGTTAAGAGAGTAAAAAGAGTGAAAAGAAGATTTCTAATTTTGTGGGATACCTTACTTCACTTTATGATCTCATATATATATAGGATTACAACATTTAAAACAACAACCACCAACTACTAACTACTAACCACCAACTACTAACTACTAACCACTAACCACTAACCACTAACCACTAACTAATAATAATTGTAACACTCCCCCTCAAGCTGGAGCATACAAATTGTATGTACCAAGCTTAGAACAAATAAATTCAATTCGAGGTCTTCTTAAAGACTTTGTCAACACATCTGCAAGTTGATCATTGGACCCGACAAATTCAATGCAAATTTCTTTAGACAACAATTTTTCACGAATAAAATGACAATCAAGTTCTATATGTTTGGTCCTTTCATGGAACACCGGATTAGAGGCAATGTGGAGAGCTGCTTGATTGTCACAATACATCTTCATCTGTTGGATCTCACAAAATTTCAGTTCTTGAAGGAATTGTTTCACCCACACTAGTTCACAAGTGAGAGATACCATTGCTCTATATTCAGCTTCAACACTAGACCGGGCCACTACATTTTGTTTCTTACTTTTCCAAGAAATAATATTGCCTCCAATGAGAACACAATATCCTCGTAGTGGAGCGTCTGTCCATAGGGGATCCAGCCCAATCGGCATCACAATACCCGGATATTTGGGTACCCGCTTTATCTTCATACAACAGACCTTGTCCCGGAGCTTTTTTGAGATATTTTAGGATGTGAACGACAACATTCCAATGATCGAGTACGTGGATTTTGCATAAATTGACTCACAACTCCAACGACAAAAGATAGGTCAGTGTCGGTAATGGTGAGATAAATGAGTTTCCCAACAAGTCTTCTATATCTCTCAGGATCGAGAGCGGTTCACCTTGATCCGCCATTAATTTCCGATTTGGATCCATAGGGTTATTTACTTGGTCTACAATCAATCATGTCTATTTCTTTCAGGATATCTAAAGCATACTTTCTTTGGGAGACTACGATGCCTTCTTTTGATTGAGCCACTTCAATCCCTAGAAAGTATTTGAGACAACCAAGATCCTTAGTTTGGAAGTGATTGCATAAATGTTTCTTTAGCAAATAAATTTTATCAACATCATCCCCTGTAATGACTATATCATCTACATATACAATTAAATAAACACATTTTCTCGAAGCAATATAATAAAAAACAGAATGATCTCGCTTCACTTCGTTTTAATCCAAAACTTTGAACAATGTGACTAAACTTTCCAAACCAAGCACGTGGAGATTGTTTGAGACCATAGAGAGAACGATGTAACTTACAAACCAAACTAGATTCCCCCTGAGCAACAAAACCAGGAGGTTGCTCCATATAAATTTCCTCCTCAAGATCACCATGCAAGAAAGCATTCTTGATATCTAACTGATGAAGAGGCCAATGACGGATAGCTGCCATAGCAAAGAAAAGTCGAACAGTAGTCATTTTGGCCACAGGAGAAAAAGTATCACTGTAGTCAAGGCCATAGATCTGAGTATAGCCTTTTGCTACTAATCTAGCTTTGAGTCGATCAACTTCACCTTTTGGTCCAACTTTAATGGCATAGACCCAACGACAACCAACAGTCTTCTTCCCATGTGGAAGAGGAATTAAGTTCCATGTACCATTGTGCTCAAGAGCCTGCATTTCATCAATCATGGCTTGTCGCCATCCAGGATGATCAAGTGCCTCTTTCACATTTTTTGGAATAGTAATAGTGGATACAGAAGAAACAAAAGAAAAATAGGAAGGAGACAATCTATGGTAGCTAAGAAAATTGTAAATGGGATGTGGATTACGAGTAGAGCGAATACCTTTGCGAATGACAATGGGTCAACTTGAGTCATCATTATCAGGAATCGTGGTATCAGGGGATGATTGAGAAGGATCTGCTGAGGAAGACTCATCTTGGGACATGGGACTGATCATTTGGCTCCTGTGTTGATAGGTAATAAGAGGCAGTGATGAGGATTCCGGTGTATTTTGTGTGGAATTTTGGGTGTCGGGAGGAGGAGGTACAAATGGCTCCACTAAGGGTATAGGTAGGACATTTTGGATCGAACTAATATCCTGCATAGAAGAAAGGAAGAAGGGAGTTGACTCAAAAAAAGTGATATTAGCGAGACATGTAGTACCTCTTGGTTTCGGGAGAATAACATCGATATCCTTTTTGAAGACGAGAATATCCCAAGAAGACACATTTGATGGCTCTAGGCGATAGTTTATCTAAACCTGGAGACATATCATGAACAAAACATACGCAACCAAATACACGAGGAGAAACATGAAAGAGTGGGTCTTTTGGCAATAGAATAGAGTGTGGAACTTTATTGTTAAGAGAAGAAGATGACATTCGTTAATGAGAAAACATGCGATAAGAATAGCATCTCCCCAATGATGAACGGGCATATTTCCACCAAGTAATAAGGTACGAGCAGTTTCAACCAAATGTCTATTTTTTCGTTCTGCTATACCATTTTGTTGTGGTGTGTGAGGACAAGTAGGCTGGTGTAAAATGCCTTGGGAGCTTAAGAGAGTGGAGAAATCGAGTAGAAAAGTATTCTTTGGCATTATCACTTCGTAAAACTTTGATTACTTTTCCAAATTGATTTTTGATTTCGTGAAGGAAAGACTTAAAGATAGGTAATAATTCGGAACGGTCTTTCATTAGATAAATCCAAGTACACCTCGAAAACTCATCAATGAAGGTAACAAAATATCTATAGCCAAAGGATGAGACACGACTAGGACCCCAAATATCGGAATGAACAAGAGAAAAGACGAGAATCACATCTAGATTCGAACGTTTAGGAAAAGAGGACCTAGTATGTTTCCCTAGTTGACATGATTCACATTCAAAATCTTGAAGAGTTTGAAGTTCGGGAACCATTTTTTTTAATCTTGATAAGTGAGGGTGCCCTAACCGTTCGTGTAATAGTTTTGGAGACAAGGATGCAACACAAGATACAGATGATTTAGTCCCAAGGTTAGTATAAGCCTCTAGATTCATGTCCTTCGCCAATCTGTCGACCCGTACCACGTTCCTGTATAACAAAAGAGTTGGCATTAAAGGTTACTGAACAATTCAATAATTTGGTTAATTGACTTAGGGAAATGAGGCTGAAGGGACATGAAGGAACAAAAAGAACAAATTTTAAGTTTAAAGACGGAGAAATGGAGACTTGACCAGTTCCTTTAGAGGCTACTTTAGATCCGTTGGCTAAGGTTATGAGATGAGGAGTTTTAGGAAATGAGAGAGAAGAGAACAAAGAGGCATTACCGAGACATGTGATCGAAGCACTCGAGTCAATAATCCATGGATTTTGACTTTCCACAGATTGTGAAATGTAAGTTGTTGATGAATTTGGGGTTGTTGATGACTGTGCTAGATTATCTGGATTTCAACCTCAAATATTCCTGATATTCTTCGTGAGAGAACTTGGGTTCAACCATTTTAGATTTGGAAAAATTGACAGTTTTATCAGGAAAACCATGCAAAGAGTAGCAATTTTCTACTATATGACTCATTCTCTTGCAATGAGTGCACTGAGGACGTCCTCTACCTCCACGTCCTCCTCTAGTGCCGCGACTTCCTCTTCCACGGGTAGAAATCATAGCAGAAGATTCAACAAGTTCTTGATTACTTTTTCCTTTGAGAGTTGGAACACGAAGCAATCTTGTAGTCAAACTTTCCATAGAATGAACTTCTTGTCCAGTTAAAATTTGATCTCTAACATGATCAAATTCTGAATTCATAGCTCGGAGAGTCATAACCATATAAAATTTATCCAACTTTTGCTTTATCTCCTCTAACGAATCCACCTCTAGGAACATCTTTAATTCTTCAACTGTTGATTGAGCTTCAGCAATAAAGGTCATCATATCTTTATCCACTTGCTTGAGAGAGGCTAATCGATTAGCGGAATCATAGAGGCGTTGGATATCATTTGCAAAGATATTCTGAGCTTTTTTTCCAGAAAGAGTTACATGTTTTGAAGGATCTGAGAGTGTTCAAAATATTTGGTTTTACTGATTGCCACAGTAGAGCACAAAGTTGATAATCAAGCTTTTTCCATTGTTGAGCCTGATCTTCTGGTATCTAACTTCCGTCTTCTTCTAGATGATCGTGAAACCCTTGTCCAAGGAACCAAAGTTCCACTGAAGAGGACCAAGACATGTAATTTTTTCCATTTAATTTCTCAGCGGTTATCGTGGGAGTTCCGGAAAAGGAGGTTGTGGGCCCTGACGACATGTTTTAAATAATGTAGATGTAAAATGGAGACAATGGAACCTGTAAGAAAGAGAACACCCAAGATAGCCGAAAGGTTACTGGAAGGTGGTCGGAAAGTCGTCGAACGGCAGCAAAGAAAAAGGTGACTGGACGGTTGCCGAAAAGTGGCCGGAAAATGGTCGGCCGGTGACCGGAAATGGTCGGACGGTGGCCGGACAGGCAGAGTAGGACCAACCTGCTCTGATACCAAGTTAAGAGAGTAAAGAGAGTGAAAAGAAAATTTCTAATTTTGTGGGATACATTACTCCACTCTATGATCTCATATATATATATATATATAGGATTACAACATTTAAAACAACAACCACCAACTACTAACAACCACTAACCACCAACTACTAACCACTAACCAGTAACTAATAATAATTCTAAC
>OY731405.1:16590607-16730824 GCA_963425845.1 Sphenostylis stenocarpa | reverse complement strand
ATGATCTCATATATATAGGATTACAACATTTAAAACAACAACCACCAACTACTAACAACCACTAACCACCAACTACTAACCACTAACCAGTAACTAATAATAATTCTAACAGCAATAATTGACTTAACAATGACATATGTCAACGCATTTTAATAGTGAAAAATTGAAAGAGGAAGATTATCCTACAAGTTTTACTAGTTGTGTCTAGTACTGTGTCAATGTTTCTTTTGTGTTCTTGTGATTATTATGAGCCAATACTTCATAGGCACTAGTTTGTGTTCTATTAGAAATTTTAGGCATCCCTTGCAGAAAATTTACGGAAATGGACTTTACAATCCACCTTTTTACAAGGAAGAAAATTAACATCTTTCTTGTTGAGTCTAATCTTATTGTCATGCTTGATTGATTTATATTCACAGTCCATATTTTCATTTTCATATAGGATGGCATTCTATTCGAATTAGTAGTTATGCTCCAATCCAAAGTTACATTATTGATTTTATGTTTATTTTTTCTTCTGGTCTATTGCTTTACATTCTCTTGCTTCTTTGATACTCAATAATGCTTTCATGCTCCATATGATAAGATAAGTATTTTAAGAGTTGACATCTTCAAAATAATTTATTAGGGATTAATCAACTTATTTGAAGCAATAATGCAGAAAAGAAATAGTTTTTCTTATTCATTGAGGAGAGATAGAAGAGAATTATATTACATCTAGACTTCTAGGTGTCATGCAGTGTATCTTAGGCATTACACTTGCCAATATATTGTTGTGAAGATCTACTTTATTCATTTCAGAATTTTAAACACACTTCTATTCTTCGTTTTTTCTGCAGATGGTATGTTCATGTTGTTTTCTCTATTTGTTGAAACGCTGGAGGATGATATCTTTCACAGCAAACGACTCCTTACATATATCAGATAACTCAACAAAATTTGTATCATTGAAGACTTTGAAGCACACACTTCCTCTGTCGGGAGCATACTTATTTTACATGGTATACCCTTTACCCCCCTGAAGAAAGAGAACAAATACTCAACAAGTTTTGTTTATTATTTTTTATTCACCCCTGTACATGTCCTTAGCTAGTCACCATGGAGTCCGTTCGTGGAGTAAATGTTCCAATGTACACAACTATTAGGAGAACCACAGTGGTGTTTACAATGCTTGTTGAGTTTACTCTGGTAGGACAGAGGTATACAAGTTCTGTTATTTTCAGGTAAGTTGTTTTTTTTTTCATTGCATAATATAATCTGCAGTATAGCACATTTTGTTCAAATAAATCTTTGATTCATGCACCTAAAAGCTTAGCAACATATGTAAACTGCACAGTTTAATGTAGGGGAAGTGAATTGTTTGGACAAGCTTCTTCATAAAGCCTTCTAGGAGAGAAAAATATGAAAAAAAAAAAATGAAAATGACTTCTCCATAAGTTAAAACTAGCTTATGCATTAGTTAAGAATAAAAATATAGAAAAGTTATATGAGTAAACTTCTACAAATTAACCTGTTCATAAGCTAGTTTTAACTTATGGATAAGTAAATTTATTTATGTTTTTTTTATTTTTCTTTCCTAAAAGTCCTTAAGGATAAAATTTTCCAATCAAACCCTCTTTTTATATATATATATATGCATATTAGCTATCATTTCTTCTGGGGTTTATAAGTTGAGTAGTTTGTGATGGAAATGTTCATTACCAACTTGATGATTACAAGTGCCCTAAATTGATTATCAGAGAAGTCTAAGTTCTGCTGGGTGAAGGCACATGATGTGTGTTATTATATCTATAAAAATGTCCCCCTACACCCCAAACCTCGGCCAAGGGCCCTTTGAATTTGAAGTATGGACAATACATTGATCTACTTGAGAAAATAAGAGAAATATTATAATATTTGGGTGTGTCTCCAAACCCAAATCACCTCATATTTATAATGGAAGGTTGTAGAGATACATTGATTAGAGGGGAGATGAAAAGATTAACTTTTAGAAGATACAACTCATAGATAGATGCAATTGATTAATACCAATCTAGTAAATATAAATCTTGTGAATCTAGCACTCCCCCTCAAGCTGGAGTATACAAATTGTATGTGCCAAACTTGGAATAAATAAACTCAATTTGAGGTCCTCTTAGAGACTTTGTTAATGCATCTGTAAGTTGATCATTGGACCTGACAAATTCACTACTGATTTCTTTGGACAACAACTTTTCTCGAATGAAATGATAATCACTTTCTATATGTCTTGCTCCCTCATGGAACACTAGTTTTGAGGCAATGTGGGGAGCAACTTGATTATCACAATATATTTTCATTTGTTAAACCTTACAAAAGTTAAATTCTTGGAGGAACATGTTTTACCCGCATAAACTCACAAGTAAGAGACGTCATTGCTCGGTATTCAGCTTCAGCAGTTGATTGAGCAACTACATTTTGTTTTTAGCTTTTTCAAGAAATGATATTTTCTCTAAGGAAAACATAATATCCTGTGGTGTAACGTCTATCCATTGGAGACTCTGCCCAATCAGTATCACAATACCCAAAAACTTGAGAGTATTTCTTTAATCTTCATATAATAAGCCTTGACTGGGATCTTATTTTGTGTATCTTAGGATATGGATGACAACATTCCAATGATCCGTACAAGGAACCTGCATGAACTGACTCATAACACCTACTACGAATGACAGATCAGGTCTAGTGATAGTAAGATAAATAAGTTTCCCAACCAACCTTCTATATTTTTCTGGGTTAGATAAAACTTCCCCTGTTCTGCCATTAATTTTTTATTTGGGTCCATAGGGCTATCCACAGGTTTACAATCCATCAAACCAGTCTCTTATAGAATATTAAGAGCATTTTTCCTTTTGAGAGATTACAATACCTTCTTTTGACTAGACCAAGAAATATTTGAGACTTCCAAGATCTTTGGTTTGGAAATGACTACATAAGTGTTCCTTTAATTGAGATATGCTAGTGACATCATTCCTTGTAATTACAATATCATTCACATACACTATTAAGTAAACACATTTTCCAAGGGATGTGTGAAAATAGAAGACTGAATGGCCTGCTTCACTATGTTTCAGCCCAAAGGCTTGAACAATGAAACTAAATTTTCCAAACCAAGTTCGTGGAGATTACTTTAGACCATAGAGAGAATGACACAACATACACACCAGACCAGACTTCTCTTGAGCAAAAACCTAGGAGGTTGCTCCATATAGACCTCCTCATCTAGATCACCATGAAGGAAGACATTTTTAATGTTCAATTGATGAAGTGACCAATGTCGAATAGCTATCATAGCAAAAAAGAGAGAAATAGTATTAATTTTTCTCCTGGAGAAAAATAATCATTATAATGAAGGCCATAGATCTAAGTATATCTTTTTGCAACTAGTCAGACTTTGAGACGGTCTACTTCACCATTGGGACCAACTTTAATATTATAAATCCATTAACATTCGATAGTCTTCTTCCTAACTGAAAGGGGAACTAACTCCCATGTATTATTATGATTAAGGACCTGCATTTTTGTAATCATGGCTTGTCGCAATTCAGAATGATCAAATGCTTTATTCACATTTTTAGGAATAGTAATAGAAGAGACAAAGGATATAAAAGTGCAATAAGAAGGAGATAGCCTGTGATAACTAAGGAAATTATAGATAGAATGTGGATTATGAGTAGTACGAGTACCTTTATGGAGGATAATGGGTCAAGCTGAATCATCAGTGTCAAGAACTGTGGAAGAGGGAGATGATTGAGAAGTACCTGATGAAGAGGACTCATCTTGAAGCATTGAACTAGTCACTTAGGTCTTGCGTTGGTAAGTGATAAAAGGTAGAACAAATGGAGTAGGTGCATACTGAATGGGAGATGATGGGTTAGTAGAAGGATCAAAAGACTTAATCAATGATATAGGAAGGACCTGTTGGATAGATTGAACATCTTGGATGGATGAAGAAAGGAAAGAAGTTTGTTCAAAAAAGGTAACATGGACAGACATGTAAAATTGGTTTCAGGAGAGTAACAACGATATTCTTTTTGAAGATGGGAATAACCCAAGAAAACACACTTGATAGCCCAGGTGGAGAGTTTGTCCAATGCTAGAGTCATATCATGAACAAAACAAATATATCCAAACACACAAGGGGAACCATGAAAGAGAGGTTCATTGGAAAAAAAAAAATGAAATAAGGAACTTTATTGTTAAGAGAAGATGATAACATTCTATTAATAAAAAAACATGCAGTGAGGACAACGCCACCCAATGATGGACCATTATATTAGCCCCAAACAAAAGTTCAAAACAATCTTTCATTAAATAAACCCAAATACATTTTGAAAAATCATCAATGAAGGTAACAAAATATTTAAAATCAAAAGAAGAAACCTGACTTGGTCCCCAATCATCAAAATGAATGATAAAAAGGGGAACTCACATCTAGATTCAGAATGTCTAAGAAAGCAAGACTTATCATGTTTTCCTAATTGACAAAACTCACATTCTAAAGTTTGAAGATGACTAAGTTCTGGAACCATTTTCTTTAACTTTGCCAAGTGGGAATGACCTAAACGTTCATGTAAAAGCGGGGGGAAGGAGATGCAAAACAAGACACAAATGAGCTAGATCTAAAGTAGTAGAGACCTTTAGATTTATGTCCTTCTCCAATCAGTTGACCCATCCCACGTTCCTATATAACAAAAAATTTGACATCTAAGGTTATAGAGCAATTTAATGATTTTGTTAGCTGACTTAAAGAAATGAAATTAAAAGGATAGACAGGGACGAGAAGAACAAATTTTAAGTGTAAGGTAGGAGAAAGGGATGCTTGGCCAATTCCTTGAGAAGCAACTTTGGATCCATTGGCTAGGGTTATAAGATGATGATTTTTAGGATAAGAAAGGGAAGAGAATATAGAGGTATTACTAGAAATATGGTTAAAAGCACCCGAGTCAATAATCTATGGACTTTGACCCTCCACAAATTGTTAAATGCAGGCAGTTGACATGCTGGGAATTGAGGCTAAACTGTTAGACTTCAACCTAAAATATTCCTAATATTCCTAATTAGAAATTTTTTTTATCAACAACTGTAGATGTGAAGACATTGGTTGTTTTATTAGGGAAACCATGAAGAGAGTAGCAATTCTCTTGGGTATACTCCATTCTTTTACCGTGTGTACATTGATGATGTCCTTTACCACCATGTTCTCCTCTAGTTCCACGACCTCCTTTCCCATAAGTGTTACCATAACAAAAGATTTTGTAGATTCTTGAAACTATTTATCTCAATGGCAGAGCTTCTCGGGAGGTGAGGAGGGCTATGACCCTCAAAAGTTTTGTAACTTACATTAGTATTTATGATTTTGGCTCCTCCAATTATTAAATATACCTGTTTGCATGGTTATCAAACTCGCAAGTTAACTCGCTGACTCGTACGAGTTAACTCGTGATTAGACTCGTTTTAGAATAGACTTGGAGTCAAACTCGGTGAACTCGGTGGACTTTGGGTAAAGTCGTGAATTAGAGATGAATCAGCGAGTTTGAAGGAAAATAAAAACTTGGATCTTTTTTTACTCTCCTCATTTATTCTCATAAGTTCAAATCTTATTCCTTCCCACTTTCGTCACTGCTTATTGTCGTCGGTGGTCATTGTCGCATGCTTGCCCTTGGTCGCGCAGTGGTTATGCAACGCTCGCTTGGGTCGTGCACGTTCATTTGGGTCGCGCAGTGGTTGTGCGATGTTCACCTGGATCGCATGGTGGTCGCACTTCTTGCAGTTGCTCGCCGCTGCTTAACGCCCTCTAGGTTAGATTGAGGAATGAAGGGATTTGGGATTTTAGGTTTTCGAATAGATTGGACAGGTTTGATTGAGGGATTGAGGGATTGAAGGATTTAGAATTTCAGGGTTTCGAATAAATGGAGAGATTTTAGACATTTAGGATTTTTTTTTTAATTTTGATTATACTATTGTACAAATTCAATTATTTTTTTAATTATTTTAATAATAAAAAATTAATATTATTATATTTATTATTAAATTGATATTTTTTTATATGAAGTAAACTCTTACGAGTCTACGAGTCGAGTTTACCGACCTCTCAGTCGTGTAGCTCTCAGTCGTGTAGACTCTCGAGTACGTGTAGACTCTCGAGTCGCTAACCTGCTGCTTAACGCCCTCTAGGTTAGATTGAGGAATGAAGGGATTTGGGATTTTAGGTTTTCGAATAGATTGGACAGGTTTGATTGAGGATTGAAGGATTTAGAATTTTAGGGTTTCGAATAAATGGAGAGATTTTAGACATTTAGGATTTTTTTTTAATTTTGATTATACTATTGTACAAATTCAATTATTTTTTAAATTATTTTAATAATAAGAAATTAATATTATTATATTTATTATTAAATTGGTATTTTTTTATATAAAGTAAACTCTTACGAGTCTACGAGTCGAGTTTATCGACCTCTCACGAGTCACGTGTAGACTCTCGAGTCTCGCTAACCTTACCTATTTGTATATTTACAAATTTGACCTCACATTTTCATATCTTTTATTTTTTCATATTTATTTATTATTATTGTTAATATATTATTTGGCCCCCTCAAGATCAATGGTTAAGATCTGTTGCTAGTTTATCTCTAAGAGTTGGAACACGAAGAAGTCTTGTTGTTAAGCTATACATGGTTGGAACCTCATGACCAATTAATGTTTGATCCCTAATGGGATCAAAATTTGAATGCATAGCACGAAGTATTATTACCATATAAAACTTGTCCAACATTCCCTTAATTTCTTCTAGAGAATCAACTTCTAAAAACATCCGCAATTCTTCAACTGCAGATTGACCTTTAGCAATAAAGGACATCATATCATGGTCTTCCTGTTTAAGAGATGCTAGTTTTTGGGCAGAATTGTACAAGCATTAAATGTCATTTGCAAAGATACTTTGGGTTTCCTTTCAAAAAGATTTACAAGTTTTAAAAGTTTGAAGTGTTCCCAAAATATTGGGCTCTACATATTGCCATAATAGAGCACACAATTGAAAATCTTATTTTTTCCATTTTTCTGAATCATATGGGATTTCACTCACATCTTTTTCAAGATGGTCATGGAACCCTTATCCCAGAAACTAGAGTTCCACATATGCTGAGCAAGATAGATAATTTTTCCCATTAAATTTTTTCTCATGTGATGGAAAGAGTCCCAATGGGCTGGTCCAAAGGCTATTTCTGACCCGACGGAGATAAGACAACGCACAAAAGGAGAAACCCCAAAACAGACGGTAGTGAGTGACGGTGACTGGCAGTGGCTGACAGCAATTGGTGGCAGGGTCAAATAGAACCAGAACAGGCAAAGCAAGATAAACTTGCTTTGATACCAACTTAAGAGAAAATAAGAGAAATATTATAATATTTGGGTGTGTCTCCACAACCCAAATCACCTAATATTTATAATAGAAGGTTGTAGAGATACATTGATTAGAGGGAGATGAAAAGATTAACTTTTAGAAGATATAACTCATAAATAGATACAACTAATTAATACCAATCTAGTAAATCTAACAAATCCTAAATAGCATTATGGAATAACCGACCCCAAAACTGTTATAGCAGAATGGCTGCTATCTGAAGATTATGGAATTAATTAAATAGTTGATACTACTCATAAAAGCTTAAGCTAGCAAGTTGTTAAAAAATCTCCTATTTTTGGGTAAATATTCCCTATCTAGTTATTGTATAGTTGACTATATTTTCTGTAAATATTTAGGATTATTTGACTTATTATCCCAGTTTCCTTATATCAGAGATTGTAAATCATGGAGATATATATAATCTAGCTACCGAATTCCTCTTTGTGTAGATGAATGCTAATCAATGTGTGAAATTTTGACATGGTTGTAAATGAATGCTAATCAATGTGTGAAATTTTGACATGGTTGACAGGTATTACTAATTCACGTCTTCTTGATGATGTCTCACATTATCTTCTCTCTTCTTGTAATGCTCACATATCTTCATTCAAACTATCTAATCCAAGATTAAAATACTTGTGTTCATGGAGGAAAAGGGAAATGAGCCATTCTGATTTTGGAACATGTTTTACACCACTCTTACATTTGGTATATGCAATCTATATTTGCTATGCTGGACATTAAAGTCTCAGATGTCCCCCTGTATGAACTTCTTTTGGTTATATCCCCTTTTCATTTTATAAGCCAAAGAAGTTAAAGTTCAAGTTATTTGAAAGAGCATCTGCCTGATTCCTTCATTTGACTGAAATTTATAAGGTTGTTATCAGTGTTGGCTTGATTGTCTTTGGGGCATTTGTTGCTGGAGCAAGAGATTTTTCTTTTGATGCTTATGGATATGCTGTTGTTTTCATGTCAAACATCGCCACAGCAATATATCTTGCAACCATAGCTCGCATTGGTTGTATTCCTATACTCTCACTCTCTCACATATAGTGGAAATTTTATATCTTCTTCCCTTGGCCTGCATTTTCTTGTTTATAACTGATAAGGTTATTGTCTGTCAGGAAAAACTAGTGGTCTTAATAGCTTTGGCCTTATGTGGTGCAATGGTAAGCTGATATATTTATTGTATGATGGTCTATTAAACTTACCCTTTCTAGTGTAGCTGAATTTCTTATTTAAAAATGGAAATACTCTTGTTTTTTATTGTAGGTGTCATATGTGGGCCTGTTTTGCTCATCTGGACATTTGTTCGTGGTGAGTTGAAGACAGCAATCAATTTTCCATATATCTTCTCGCCTGGTTTTATTGTATGTTCTGCTTTACCCTTTTCTCATTCAATAAATTGTAGTATTCTCTCTTAATTGTTGGACATGCATTGGTTACTTTCCAAAAGAAATATAATTTTTTGATAGGAATACTGATCTAACTAATCTAGCGGACTAAGATTCATGTAACCCAATGGCCACTAAGACTTGAGATTTACTGAAAAGCCTTGGCAAGAATATTCCGAAAGCCTGAGGGGTGATAGAGGGATTACGTGTATCTTATTAATAGAGGAATTGAAGAGTAGGGAGGGATTACGTGTATATTTTCCACTGTTCAGCTTTTAGTATAGGTTAAAAAATATGTCATTATTAGTATAGTACTTTAGTTTAATATTTGCTAATGTGAAAATTTAATTTAACTTTGCTAGAAATTTATTCAATGTTTTCCACCATGACTTTGTTTATGTATGAACCCCTGGGGCTGAACCTCAAACCCTAAAAACTCTCCTTATATTTTGAAAACATTTGGATGTAATACAAAATATGTTAATCTGTCTTAGTTGATCAGTATTTGCAATTGAAAGGATTGCATGTTTGTTAATAAACAAGCAATTGTCTTCTGTGTATATGTAACTCAGCACCAAGCTTTAAACATGATTTCCTCATAATTTGAAATTATGAGAAGTTGTAATTTCTCTATTTTTTTTTTCTTGTGCAGGTTATTTTGCTTTTTTCCTGCATACTGGCATTCTTCTTGAATTACTGTATTTTTCTAAACACAACTCTAAATTCAGCTGTGACACAGACCATTTGTGGTAATCTGAAGGTATTTATCCCTTGCTTCTTGTTTTACTTTGCATAAATAGTGCACCTAGATTTACAGGTTGTCATGATGATGTCATAAGGCTTTGCTTTCATAATGATGATGGCATAGTATAGTATGAACTTTTCTGTGGAAGGACTGGTTATGTGCTACGGAACTTCTACAAATTTGACTAATATAGGGTGACAAATGGATGTATTAGTACTCTTGTTTGGCTACTAATTTTGGAATTTGTCGAGATTCTTCTAGTAAATTTTTGGTGTACAAATGACTAAGTGTAATCATAGTTATCAAACTCGTGAGTCAACTCGTTGACTTGGGCGAGTTAACGAGTCTAGTGACCGATCACGAGTTAACTCATGAGTAGACTCGTTTTAGAGTAGACTCGTTTTAGAGTAGACTCGTTTTAGAGTAGACTTGTTTTAGAGTAGATTCAGAATCAAACTCGGTGGACTCTGAGTAAACTTGCGAGTCTGAGGCAAGTCACTGAGTTTGGGGGAAAAGAGAAACTTACGTCTTCTCCGGCTCGCACACCTCATTTCTTCTCACAAGTTCAGATCTCGCACTCCTCATCCTTTTTCTTTGTTCGCCGCTGCATTGTGCTTCTAGTCATCGTTGGTGGTCATCATCACGTTGGTCTTCGTTGCGGTGGTCACTATTCCCTAGTCCTGGTTGCGGTTTCGTTGTCACGTTCGCACTGTTTGCTTGTTGCACGTGCTGCTTGTCGTTAGTCGTGCTCGTTGTTGTCATCCCTGGTTGCACTGCTCTCGCCACCCCTCTCGCAGGTTAGATTAAGGTATTTGGGATTTTAGGATTTTTCAATACATCGGGGGATTTTAGGGATATTTTTAATTATTTTTTTTATTTTGATTATTTTGCTGGAATTGAGATTTAGGGATTTTTCAATTGTAGGTTCAATTGAATTTTTTTTTTTTTGGATATAAAGATTAAAATTGAAAATGCCTGGAAATGGTATTATCATACTTATTGTTAAATTGATATTTTTCCTACGAAGTAGGGTACAGACCTCCTATGAGTCCATGTAGACTACGATAACCTTGAGTGTAATCTACTGTTATTTTGCTTTTGGATACTGATGAAGATGAGAGAGATAGGGAGATTTATTCCAAGTGACATAAATTTTGCTTGCAAATTTTGGAAATAAAGAAATGGGCATAATCTGGTGATTTTCTTGGGAAATCGTCTTGTCTCAAATCATATCTGACTCTTGAACTAACAATAATTGTTTCTTATAAATTAGGCCTAAGATATTTAATCGATTTGGAAACCTTTGATTAGGACATCATTATGACTTAGCACAATAAATTGGTTTTAATTGGATTAAGAACGTACTTTTTCCATTCAAAGCCATGCAGTCCGATGTGAACTCCTTTATGCCTTTTATATGTTCCGATTTTATTAGTTCCATATTAATGACGTTATTGGAGATAGTTGGATTGGTTGAAATCGTTAGTTAAGATGATGGTTTGATTAGTTAGTTTCTCCTGCATATATATAATTATGGCATTTTGTAATTTGTTACTGGCTTCATTTTGTATTAATAATTCGTTCATTCTTAGATTCTCATTATTTTCTATATAATTTGGACTCTGTCATGTTTCTCGAAATGGTAATAGAGATCCCCGTGGTATCAACCATGAAAATTCTCTTTTGCTGCATGGATCTCTCCTGAGCTCATTTTCCTTCGTCTTCTTCCCTTTTCCCTCAATTTATCAGTTCTGTTTGTACTTCATTCACAGTGATTTTCTTGTCATATCAATGATTCTATCTCTCATTGCTCTCTTCAAAACCCAGATCCAGGTCCTATCTCACCATTTTTCTCTCTGATTCTCAGTCCCTAATCAGATTCCTATTCTCCCTCCATAACAATGTTCCAATCACTCACTGCACTATACACATCCGAGAGATCCCAATGGAATCACTAGCACTGACAATGGGTGTGACCTCACACACCTCCATTTTCATGTTTTTGACTCATCCAATAGAGTCAAGGTTGTTTTACTTCTTGTTCTCTACTGAATCGCAAACACAAATATGAATCTGATCTTGATTATGCATTCAGAAGAGTCTTTGAACCAGGAAAAATGGTTTATATGTTCCCTCCGATTAAGTTATGGAAGATTTGAATTTTCATATCATACTCTGGTTTGTGAATCTGATTTGAAGATTTCAATCTATGTGGAGTTAATTCTTTGTTCTTGATGCTGTAGTTAGTGGCCAACTATCTAAAATTCACTTCCATGCTAAGATTGTTAAAGTGAGTGCTTAATTTTAAGCAATCTTGTAAACAACTGTATTAGAGATTACCTTGTGTGGTTAATCTTTGTTTGATTCACTTCTGCCTAGCATTTAAGCATTTGAGTGTTGCTTTTTGGAGGGTGATTAAACTTGCTCCCAAGTTTGCATTGTTAATTGCACCGACATTTGGAATCTTTTTGATGTTCTGACATATTGTATTTTGCTGATGTGATTATGCCTTAGTATTTTTCTAAATTGTAAGTGTTAACATTCACTTTCTACCTCCTAGAAAGGGGGTAGGGCGTACTAGAGATATTATGTTAAATTACTTAGTTAAGGTGATAGTTATATTAGGTAGTCTCTTCTCCCCTATATACAATGTATTCATTCATTCTCTGAATTTATTTCTACTTTCTCTCTACTTGGACTCTATCATGTTGCCAGGATTGTTTTAGGCAGCTTTTACGCTTTCTAATTATTCTCTATTGATGTCTAGGATCTATTTACTATTGGCCTTGGCTGGATAATTTTTGGTGGGCTTCCTTTTGATACTGTGAGTATTCTTGTCCTTACTCTGCCTGTTCTGGTGTTCCCAATTGATTATATTTTTTACTGATGATAGAATGTGTTTTTATTCTATTTCAGTGGAACGTAATTGGGCAGTTGCTTGGTTTTGCTGGATCTGGTCTATACGCCTACTACAAGCTCCTTGGCAAATAACTCACTCGAGTCCTCTAGAAGAAGCTTTTTTTTTCAATTTGGGAGTGCCATTTGCTTCAGTCTTGTGCCCATCTCTGCATCCCTCGAGAAGGAAGAAGAATCTGAACCGACCTCGGGTCTGGGAGCTTGTGATCGACTAATTGATACTTCTGGCAAGTTTTGCTAATTACAACTTGACATGCAAACAGTTTCTGTGGAATCAGACGAGAAAGGCTGTCATGGCTTTAATGTATTCAAACATCTATTGATCTAGTAGTATGTTCACCCATTGATTGTATGATGAATGTCAGGCATATCTCTCTGTAAGTGTAATTGCTAACAAGCATTGTATTTTAATAGAAAATTCATCGTAGGGAGAAAATTTAAATCTACTAATTCATTTCATTATCCCCCTCTCCCCTCCCTCTCTGGTTTGAAAATACTCATTTAACATGATAATAGAAGTATTTCACGGTTACTAAGTAATTGAAGACAGAGGATTAATTTTCACTTACGCATATTTTAAATAGTTGATAGTTAGCAGAATCGATTGTTTGAATTGGTGGGGATCCATCTCCAAAAATTTGTCGTATTCATTTTTTAATTACTCAAGCAGTATCACATATTCATTTTTTAATTACTCAAATAGTATAATGTAGATTTTATTTATTTACATAACATTGTTTTTTTTTTTAAGTGAGGATTATCTTATATACGAAATTTAAATGTGGGTGTATATACATATATTTTTTAAACAAGATAAAATTCGGTTTTCGGCAACTAAATTTTGAATTAATTTTTTTTAATTTTTATTTATTTTGTTAAAAAAGAAAAACTAACTATAATATATATATATATATATATTATAATGTTTTATTTAAAATTTATAGATTTAAATTACAATTTTAAAAAGATTTATATATTTCTTAAATTAATAATATATTTCTTAAATTAATAATATATTTAGATTTATCGTTGAAAGTAGTAAAATAATATTTTTAAAATATATTATTAAATATTATATATATTTTATTTGTATGGTTAATTTTTTTTAATTCTTTGATTTATTTGATATTGTAATATTTTTTTAGAAATGAATAATAAATTAGAAAGATAATAAAAATATTTAAAATTATATGTATATAAGATGAAATAATATTTTGATGTAAAATTATATTTTTGAAATGTATTTTTTTATGTATTTTGTAATATTTTGGAATATATATATATATATATATATCTATATATATATTTATTTATTAAAATATAATTTATTATTAAGTTCATAATTATTATTTTAATTTATGTAAAAAATATATATAAAATTAATTTAAATTTCATATATGTAATTTTAATTTATGTAATATATATAAATATATATATATATATATAATTTATTTAACATTAAAAATAGTTATATTTTTATTAATTTTATAATTATAATTTTTTAAGATTATAATTTTAAATATATTTTTTTAAACTTTATATTTATAATTTATATAATATATATAATAAATAATTATTTTTTTAATTTTAATTTGATATATACTTTTATTTATAATTATTTAATGTATATTTAAAAAATTAATTGATTATTTAAAAATTAATCAATTATAATCAATTATTTAAAAAAGTAACCGATTTTCACCGAGTAATTGAAAAAAAAAAATATATATATATATATAATATTATAATGTTTTATTTAAAATTTAAAGTTTTAAATTATAATTTTAAAAGGATTTATATATTTATTAGTTTAATAATATATTTAGATCTATTATTGAAAGTAGTAAAATAATATTTTTAAAATATATTATTAAATATTATATTTATATTTTATTTGTATGATTAAATTCTTTTTAATTCTTTGATTTATTGGATATTGTAATATTTTTTTAAGAAATTAAAAACAAAATTAGGAGGATAATAAAAATATTAAAAATTATATGTATATAAGATGAAATAATATTTTGATATAAAATTATATTTTTGAAATGTTTTTTTTTTGTTTTGTAATATTTAAAAAAAAAAAAAATATATATATATATATATATATATATATTAGGAATGAAAATAAATTATATTTAAAATATATATATATATATATTTTATAATTCTAAATATAATTTATTTTTAAATTGATAATTATTATTTTAATTTATGAAAATATATATATATATATATATATATATATAATTTGAAGTTCATATGTAATTTTAATTTATGTAATATATATATAATTATAATTTATATAATATATAATTGATTTAACATTAAAAATAGTTATATTTTTATTAATTTTATAATTATAATTTTTTTTAAGATTATAATTCTAAATATAATTTTTTAAATTTATAATTATAATTTATATAATATATATAATTTATAAATAGTTATTTTTTTAAATTTTAATTTGATATATATTTTATTTGTAATTATTTATTGTATATTTGAAAAATTAATCAATTATAATCGATTATTTAAAAAGCTAATTGATTATCTAAAAATATAATCTGTAAAACTGATTACAATCGAGTCATTGGAAAACTAATCGATTAGCTTTTGAAATAATTTCAAATATACATTACATAAATATATATATATATATATATAATATTATAATATTTTATTTAAAATATATAGTTTTAAATTATAATTTTAAAAAATTTATATATTTCTTAAATTAATAATATATTTAGATTTATTGTTAAAAGCAGTAAAATAATACTTTTAAAATATATTATTAAATATTATATTTATATTTTATTTGCATGGTTAATTTTTTTCTAATTCTTTAATTTATTTGATATTGTAAAATATTTTTTAGAAATGAATAATAAATTAGGAAGATAATAAAAATCTTAAAAATTATATGTATATAAAATGAAATAATTGTTTGATGTAAGATTATATTTTTAAAATGTATTTTTTTTTGTTTTTGTAATACTTTGAAATATATATATATATATATATATATTTTATATTATAGAAATGAAAATAAGTTATACTTTGAAAAAAAAAAATATATATATATATATATATTAAAATATAATTTATTTTTAAGTTGATAATTATTATTTTAATTTATGTAATATATATATATATATATATATATATATATATAATTTGACGTTCATATATGTAATTTTAATTTATGTAATATATATATATATATATATATATAATTTACATAAGATATATAATTTATTTAACATTAAAAATAATTATATTTTTATTAATTTTATAATTATAAATTTTTGTAAGGTTATAATTTTAAATATGATTTTTTAACTTTAAATTTATAATTTATATAATATATATATATATATATATATATATATAATTTATAAATAATTATTTTTTAATTTTAATTTGATATATATTTTTATTTATAATTATTTAATGTATATTTGAAAAACTAATTGATTATGTAAAAACTAATCAATTATTTTAAAAAGTAACCTGTTCTCATTGAAAAACTAATCGATTACTTTTTTGAAATAATCAATTATTTCAAATAGTAAAACAAAATATATATATATATATATATATATATATATATATAATATTATAATGTTTTATTGAAAATTTAAAGTTTTAAATTATAAGTTTAAAAGAATTTATATATTTATTAGATTAATAATATATTTAGATTTATCGGTAAAAGTAGTAAAATAATATTTTTAAAATATATTATTAAATATTATATTTATATTTTATTTGTATGATTAATTTTTTTAATTCTTTGATTTATTTGATATTCTAATTTTTTTAGAAATTAATAATAAATTAGGAGATAATAAAAATCTTAAAAATTATATTTATATAAGATGAAATAATATTTTGATATAAAATTATATTTTTGAAATGTATTTTTTTGTGTGTTTTGTAATATTTTAGAATATATATATATATATATATATATTATTTTTAGAAATGAAATTAAGTTATATTTTGGAAGATATATATTATAATTCTAAATATAATATTTTTTAAGTTGATAATTTTTATTTTCATTATGCAAAAAAAAAATATATATATATATATATATATAATTAATTTAAAGTTCATATATAATTTTAATTTATGTAATATATATATATATATATATAATTATAATTTACATAGTATATATAACTTATTTAGCATTAAAAATAGTTATATTTTTATTAATTTTATAATTATAATTTATTTTAAGATTATAATTCTAAATATAATTTTTTTTAATTTTATAATTATAATTTATATAATATATAATTTTTAAATATTTATTTTATTTAATTTTAATTTGATATATATTTTTATTTGTAATTATTTAATGTATATTTGAAAATTTAATCGATTATAATAAATTATAATCTATTATTTGAAAAAGTAGTCTGTTGAAAAACTAATCGATTAGTTTTTTGAAATAATCGATTAATTTTTTAAATATACATTAAATAATATATATATATATAATATTATAATATTTTATTTAAAATTTATAGTTTTAAAAAGATTTATATATTTATTAAATTAATAATATATTTAGATTTATTGTTGAAAGTAGTAAAATAATATTTTTAAAATATATTATTAAATATTATATTTATATTCTATTTGTATGATTAATTTTTTTTAATTCTTTGAGTTATTTGATATTGTAATATTTTTTATAAATTAATAATAATTTAGGAGGATAATAAAAATCTTAAAAATTATATTTGTGTGTTGTAACATTTTTGGAAATAAAGTTGTGTTACTATTAATTTTTTCATAATTTGTTAAATTCATATTAATGTCTTAAAAAATTCAGATCAATTGTCTTTATTGCTTGAAATATTACAAGAAAACATGATTATCTCATTTTTATCACACTCACAACCCCGCTCATAAGTTCCAAAAAGTCACACTCCTATTATAGAATTCAGCTTTCTTAAGTTACTATTATATGATTAAAGAATAATTTATAATAAAAATATGTTTAGACTAAATGAAATATATATTTAAAATGTAAAAGAAAAAAAATTAAGATGTAAGTGAATAGAACTTTTATTGAATGGATGAAAGATAGTACAAAAGTTTAATACAATTAATAATGGGATATGAATCCTCTAATGTCAGGGTTGTGAGGACAATGATTTCTTGTGTGCCCTGGTGTTTTATAATATGAGCACTTTCGTGGGTGTCCTCCTTCCCTGATGTCCATCTCAGTCCTGATTCTAGTTGATTTGGACCGACCTTTTGAACTCCTTCTCGTGGTTGGATTTGGCGAAACTTGTGGGCCTTCATATGGTGGTCAATATTGTTCATGCCTTAGCTCCCCAAACATATGGTCATACACTTTTATGACGACATCCAACCTATAGTGGGGACTGATGTACATGTTGAAGTCATGATGGACATGTTTGCAAGCTGCTAACACATGAGAACACGGTATATGAAGTTTTTGAAACTTCCCACAATCACACCATCGTTCATTAAACCTAACAACAAATGTACCCAGAGGACGTATTTCTCTTGGGTTGACCATTTCCTCCACCCTAAATCTTGTCATATTTCTATTAAATTCAATCACCCTGTGGGTATTTGATTTTGAATCACCATCTTGTAGGACCTTGGTGGCATTTTCAGAATAGACATGACAAACACTTATCATTGCAGTTACGTGTTTTCCTTTTTTTGTGAAAAAGGTGTTGCATCTGGTATATGTGTCCAATACTATGGAGGAGATTGGTAGATTTCTTGTTTTCTTCAAGACTGAGTTGATAGCTTCGACCAGATTAGTTGTGAGGTGACCACATCTTCTGCCTTCATCATACGCAAGTTCCCATTAATGTCTTGGAATTTAGTCAATCCAAGTTGCTGCTTCTAGGTTCTCTTCCCTTATGATATTGTAGTAATAGTTACATCTTGGCTCAGTCATTGCGTATACTGCAAATATAATTATAAAGTAATACTCATTAAATATAACGAAGAATTATGGAAGATCATACATAATTGAATAAAATTTTGGAATTTTAAGTACTTACCCATGTTTACAAGGTACTTCTTAAGAGTTGTATTTTTGAATCTTCAAGTGAAATTTTGTGCAATGTGTCGAATGCAAAACACATACACACAATTTCCTTGAGTCCATCCACTTCTTGGTCTATTGAATGCTGCATTAATGGAGTTATGGTGATCCGAAATTAAGCACAGGTTTTCTTAAGGTATAACGTGCCTCCTAAGGTTTTTAAGGAAAAAAACCAAGCTTATGTCGTTTCACTTTCAACAATAGCAAAATTAATAAGGAGTATGTTGTTCCTACCATCTTGTGCTACAACCACTAGAAGAGTGCCCCTATATCTCGCGTAGAGAAATGTTCTGTCCACTTGCACTAACGGTTTGCAATAGGGAAATCCAACAACACATGGTTTGAAGGTCCAAAATACTCTTTTGAAATATTTTTCGTTTTGCAGGACCTCCTCGCCATCAATTATGACCTGAGTTTTGAGTTGGTATATGAAATCAGGAAGAAATGTTTGCATTGCTTGTAGTACCCGTGACAATTTGTTGAATGATTCTTCCCAATTTCTGTACACATGTTCAATTGCTTGTTGCTTGGCCAACCAAGCCTTTCTATACGTTGTTATGTAGCCCAATGAGGTCTTGATGGAAGCAATAATTGTTGCAATTGGTGTTGATGGGCATCTTTCGACCACTCATGAATATGTTGGGAAATGATACGTGACCACAACCTGTTATGATCTTGTGTAATGAGTTGTGTGGCACAGGTATGAGACCCTTCGATTTTTCTTATTTCCCATACTTGATCTCTTGTTCGAAGGATGGCTTCGCACTTCCACAGACATTGATGGTGGACACATTGCACCCTCAACCTTGTTGTGTTGGAGTGTGTCGTTTTGTATGTGCAATGGTTTGTGATATGAAATGTGTTTAAAACATCAATGACTTGTTCCTTTGTTTGGAACCTCATTCCCTGGGTTAATGTACTAGGTTCATGCTCAAATGTGTCATGATGAATATTAAAGTGGTCGTATGCATGAGGATATTGTTGGTCTACATGTTGGGAAAATTCTTCATAGGACTAGAAGTGTCGGGGCGAGTTGTATTGAAGAGATAAATGTAGTTGTTGTTGTATAGGAGGGATATCTATGTTTTCTTCATCATCTATGTGTTGGATAAGGATGTCATCCTCATCCTCACTAAATGGGTCTACTGACGACAAATGTATGCCTAATATTTCGTTTTCTTGTAGAGGAGGAGAGAAGAATTGTTGTGTGTTGACATATGTAGGAGATGAGAGAAGTTGTGAGGTCGATGCACTTGCATGGGCATGTATTTCCTATATATTTGATTCCTCTTGTAGTGAGATCATATTTTTCTTAAGCCACTTTAACTTCACCATAGACCCTATCAGGGACTCCCCCTTTGTAGGGATAATACCTAATAATGTATGACACATGTCCTCCCAATCAAACATCGTTGGTCCAATCACAGGTGGACCATCAATTTTAAGCCCTAATTGAAGTGAAACATCTTGCAATGTTATTGTGCATTCTCCTGTTGGCAGATGAAAAGTATATGTCTCAGGCCTCCACCTCTCCACCAAAGTTGTAACTAAAGCATGATCTACCTTTAAATGTCTTAATTTAGCAACACCGCTGAATCCAACTTCTTCTATTACAGGAAGAAGAAGAGGATGTGGTTCCGACATTGAATAACAGTACAATGACACAATACTTTGTTATGCGTCCCATATAGCCAAAAAATAACATTGTTTAATGAGAAAAAAATAACTTGAACAATAATAACAATAGAACTAACATACCATCAAAGTAGTGTAGGCAACTTTGTGTTCTTGTTGTCTCCACAACAATATTTTGTTAACCTTCTTTCTTCAATCTTGACTAACACTCTTGTAAAAATTGTAGTATATGATTATGATGACTGTAAGTGTGGTTATTGAAATTCGCCTTTCAAAATATATAGACTAAAAATATGCACGCTTAATAAAAGCTTGTCGGACCACGTGCAATGTAGATCTAAATCATCTGCGTTAATATCCACAGATTCAATTTCAACCCTCCGAGTTGATGTACTTTGTGACAAGGACTAAAGCCTGCACGCGTTATTGATGATGATTAAACCTTGTGCAGTGTGGGCTATTATGTAATGTACTAAGGATTTCAAAAATATTAATACATTAGTTTTCCTATCTATAACTTATTTTCATTTCTAAAATATATATATATATATATATATATATATTGTTAGACAAATGACATCTAGAGGGGGGTGAATAGATGCACAAATTAAAATAGATGTCAAATTAAAAATTTATTTGTGAGTCAATAATTTGTTTGAACACGGATAAAGCGAAAGCGATAATATAATCAGGAAAAGAGAAAGAGATAAGGGAAAGAGAAGATCACACCGAGATTTATACTGGTTCGGGTATAGCCAACCCTACATCCAGTTCCCAACCAACTCTTAACACAAGAGTGACTCCCAATTCACTATCTTTCAAATTTAGTTTACAAATTACAATCAACTCAGCAGAAGAACCAGTAAAAAGTAAACTAATTAAAAAGACAATCACCTCCTTAGAAACCCACTAAGGATGAACACCTCCTCTGAACAAATCAAAGGATGAAAAACATCTCCTTAGAATCCCACTAAGGATGAATACCTCCCTAGAATCACACTAGGGATGAAAACCTCATTTGAACAAATCAAAGGATGAAAACACCTCCTTAGAATCTCACTAAAGATGAACACCTCCTTAGAATCTCACTAAAGATGAACACCTCCCTAGAATCACACTAGAGATGAAAAACACCCCCTTTTTCACCAATACAAAAAGGATGAAGGTAATAAAAATAAGAACAGTCACACTTGGGTAATGGAGACAACGAATTGTATAAGCCTGTAGAATGTCAATCTCCAAGAACAAGTGTGATTAACAATGAGAGCACAGAAGGCAGTAGAGAAGAGGGTTTTCTCAGAAGGTGTAAAATATCTCTGTTGTCTTGCTCATAATTCTTTTCTCAAAACTGATTGAATGTAAATTGTATTTTCGAATTCTGTAATTGTGTGTTTTTATTTTTCATCAAAACTTAATTAAATAGAAAAATAACATCAAAAAATGGTCGTTGGACATTAATATTTTTGTGAATAAAAATCAGGATATATTCAAAAATATTTATTCTTCAAAACAGATATATTTTTCAAATTTGAATTACCATAATTGATTATGTTACCAATATAATCAATTATGACAGAGAAAATCATTTTTCCATTTCTGATGTATTATAATTGATTATGACAGTGAAAACTATTACGTTATGAATTTATCACACTTGTGCTTTGGAGGCTTATGCATAATATTACTTCATCAACTTGTACCTCCATATCCAGTATTATAAGACTCTATCTAGTCTTCAGGAATCATCTTGAGTTTGCTTGAAACATCATCTTTATAAAAAACATATCTTGGGCATGTAGGGAAATGTTTCACATTGTCACCAATGTCATAAATTCAGTTTGTCCTTAATTCATCTTGAATGGTGTTGACTTGAATCATCATCAAAATCATCTCTGGGGAATGTAGGGACATTTCCATAAATCTCCCCCTTTTTGATGATGATCAAAGAAACACCTGAAATGAATTAAAATGTTTGACTCTATATAGCAAGCTCAAGATTAGCATAATATAGCACAAATTTGTATCAAGTGTCAGAGTCTCTTAATCTCCCCCTAGATATATTAATAACAAGACTCCCCCTAGCTCATATGAGCAAATACTTCTCTTAACTCCCCTTGTTTAATTTAGAGATAGGAAAGAATTTCACACAGATTTTAATTCATCAAAAAATCTCCCCCTGTTTCACATAGATTAATATCATCAAAATATCTCCATGTTTCATTGATAATTATGAAAAATATTGCAATAGAAACTGAGAACAAATTTGCACATATTAGTACATAAATCAAGGTAGATAAGATAATGCATTACAAAGTGTCATAGAGAAGAATATCATATTAAAGAGGCAATATCTAGGATACCCAAGACAAATGAAAAGAGAGAAAGATAGGGAAATAGAATAATTATAGAGATAATAGGATGAAATGCAGTAGTTTCCCCCAATTGCAGTCTTCTTATTTAGGCAGTTTTCAAATTTAAATGCACTCATTCCAGCATTTCAAATTCAAATTGCAACAAATTTCAAATTCAAATTCCAACAAATTCCAAATTTCAAATTCCAATTTCTATTCCCAAATTTCAAATTCCAATTCAAATTTAATTTCAAAAATCTCAAACTGCAAAAATTTCAAATTTCAAAATCTCAAACTACAAAATTTCAAATTTCAAAAATCTCAAATTGCAAAATTTCAAATTTCAAAAATCTCATACTGCAAATTTTAAAAAAATCTCAACCTGCACATTTTAAAAAAATCTCAAACTGCAAAATTTTAAACTTTAATAATTTTAAATTTTCATAAATTCAAATTTTCAAAATTCAAACTTTCAACATAATTGATTATGACAACAAGAAAAAAATTTCTGATTCTGATAATAAATTAGATGCTCAAACTATCATCTAGATATGTATAAATGTTTTGTTCCTTTAGAAACTCATTCATATTTGTCATTAGATATGCCAAAATGTTTTATGTAACATCTATTTGATGTATGACCTAATTTCATGCAATAAAAACATGTTGGTTTTCTTTGAAAAGGTCTATATAAGTTTCTTAAAGTTTTTTCAATTGGTTTCACATCTGTTTTCCTTGACTCTTTCACAAAATTAATTTTATGAGGTTCTAGACTTTCTTTGGGTTTGTAACCAAGTCCAACTTTGCTAGAGTTCCATCTTTGATAACCTAATATAGAATTAAGATTTTCAGAAGATTTTGAAAACTTGCTTATTATTTTCTCTAACTTGAAAATCTCATTTTCCAAAAGATTACAATTTTCAGAAGGTTTAGCAACTTCTTTATTTTTAGACAAAGTGTTAAATTTCTCAACATCTTTCTTTAAGCTCTCATTTTCTTTTTCAAGAATATCAACAGTATTTTCTAATGCATTAAACTTTTGCCTAAGTGCATTGTATTTCTTAGATAACTTGGTAAAACCTTCATACATATCTTGATATTCTTTAAATAACTCATCATATTCATTTAAGGATTTTGTACTACTTACCTGTGATGATGTTTCATCATCACTTTTTGTCATCAAGCAAATATTTGTTTTTTCTTCTCCATCACTGCTTTCGGAAGAACTCTCTTGTGTTGTGGAAGAATCATTATCCTCCCAAGCAATATAAGTTTTGTGTTTGCTCTTATAGGTATCGTTCTTCTCTTTCTTCTTCTCTTTCACATCTTTCTTCTCTTTCTTAAGTTCCGGACAGTCTGGTTTGATATGACCAGGTTTTCCACATTCATAGCAATGAGATTTGTTTGTTTTCTCCTTTCTTTGCTGTCTCTTTTTCCTGTTCTTCATAAAGCGAGAAAATTGTTTAACAAAAAGAGATATCGGAGTCCGAAAACTTACCTTCATTTTCGCTTTCGTCTTGTGAAGATTTTTCTGCTTTTAGAGCTATCGTCTTGGTTTGATTTTGTTCACCGTTCTTTAACCTTTGTAACTCCATCTCATGTTATCGCACACTACTAGAAAATATACTTTCAACGTCGCTGTTTAACGTCGGTTACATCTTACTCGACGTTGAAAATGATTTCAACGTCGGTTGGTCAAAAACCGACGTAAAAAATATACTTTTTGACACATTCTACGTCGTTTTAGCATGCACGACGTGGAAAGTAGGCTTTCCACGTCGGTTATACCCTTACCCGACGTTGAAAACCCTTCTGAACTCATTATGACCGATCATAATACAAATATGACCGATCAGAATAAGATGTGATCGATCAGATTTTAATTATGAGCGATCAGAAGTTTTTCAATCGATTAAAAACACGTTTCAATCGATTAAAATCTCTTAAAGTGTCAGGATTCTACGTCAAGTAGGCTTTCAACGTCGGTTATGCCCTAACCCGACGTTGAAAACCCTTCTAAACTCATTATGACCGGTCAGATTACAAATATGACCGATCAGAACCATATGTGATCGATCAGATTTTAATTATGAGCGATCAGATCAGAAGTTTTTCAATCGATTAAAAACACGTTTCAATCGATTAAAATCTCTTCCAGGGTCTGGATGATCGATCAGAATCCAGTTATGACCGATCAGAACTGTTTTAATCGATTAAATCTCGTTTCAATCGATTGAAATATATGACTACTGGAGATAAAACGAGTTTCAACGTCGGGTGTGGGTATAACCGACGTTGAAACCTTGTTTTCCCATTAATAGGCTACCATTTTGGTATCTCCTTACTCTCCAACATCGCGCCCCACTCCCCTTACTCTCCAGCATCGCGACCACCACCTACCACCGTGATTTGGACTCTCAGGACGCCCTGCCTCACGTCGCCACCGCGCACCGCGTGACACCCCCGCCGCAGCACCTCCACCCCACTGCAGCTTCCACCCCACCGCGACGCTAGTCGCCCACCGCGACGCTAGTCGCCACCCTCCACCGCGACGCTAGCAGCCTCCACCCACATTGCATTGCATCCTAACGCCACCACCCCATTGCATTGCATTAGCCTCCAACCACATTGCATTGTCCGCTCACCACAGCCTCGACCCTAACGCCGCATTGCATCCTCCACCTCCACCCCAGTGCAGCGCTGCTCTGTTTCTCTGTGGTGCGAACCTTCATCGCTGCCTTAAACCACAGGTACGATGTTGTTGCAGTTATATTTGTTGGGCAAAGTCATACAATTTTACTTACTACATTTAATAGGTAGAGATTGTTAGTCATTTGCCGTTAACTGTTGATTCAATTCTTAGTCATATTATAGTTTTTTTCAATGTATTGATGATGTGTACAATTATACTTGAACTGCTTGAATATGCCCGTGGGGCTTTTTATTGTCAGGTTTCACTGTGTCATTTAAAATTGTTGCCAAAAAACAAAGGAAACTCTGCCGGATTTTTGTTAGAAATTAATCATGAAGTGTGAATTCTGAAAACTACATATAACAATGTAGTTATATAAGTGATGGTAGTAACAACGAAAACTCTATAATTTCAATTTATACAAATTTGGTTTTGACCAAAAAATAGACGAAATTCTGTTGAAATTTCGTTACAAATTAATCTACTTTGGTATAGATTTCATTAGAGATAACGATTATTAGTAATAATCGTTTTATGGGTTTCTCATTTGTAGACTCAAATTCCAAAATGGATCGAAGTTGGGTAAATGCAAGTCGTATTTCACAAGAGTATGAGAATGGAGTTGAAGAATTTTTGCGATTTGCCGAACACAATGGCACCAAGGTTAATGGAAAATTGTATTGTCCATGCGTTAACCTGCGTTAATGGGAGAGTACACACACTAGAGACAATACTGGAACATCTTTTATGTGATGGGATAATGAAGAATTATATCCTATGGACATGGCATGGTGAAGTGATTGATATACCAATAGTAACACAAGCTGAGGAAGAGGAGGATATGACAATGGAAGATCGAATAGAAGACATGATTCGTGATGTAGGTCAAGAGAATTTTCTGCAAGCACATGCCGCCGTCTATGATAAATTGAAGATAGATTCAGAGATACCTCTGTATGCCTGGATGTACAACATTCACGCGATTGTCAACTGTATTGAGATTGGTCAATTTGAAGGCCAAATTTGGTTGGAGTGATAAAAGTTTCACTGAGTTACTAGAAGTTTTGAAAGATATGCTCCCAAGCGATAACACCTTGCCTGATTGTATGTATGAAGCCAAAAAATACTTTGTCCAATGGGTTTACAGGTATAAAAAGATACATGTTTGCCCTAATGATTGTGTATTATACAGAAAAGAGTTTGAAAGCCTACATGAGTGTTCAAGATGTGGTGTATCGCGTTACAAATTGAAAGACAAGGATGATAATAGCGAATGTATTGATAGAAAGAGACCTCCTGCAAAAGTTATATGGTATCTTCCAATTATTCCAAGATTGAAGCGATTGTTTGCCAATGGAGAAGATGCCAAGAATATGATATGGCATTCAACTGCACAAAAACGTGATGGATTGCTTCGTCATTCCGCCGATTCTCCACAGTGGAAGAAAATTGACTGCCTATTTCCAAGTTTTGGCAGTGATGCAAGAAATGTTAGACTTGGACTAGCCACAGACGGCATGAATCCTTTTGGTAACTTAACCAGTAATCACAGCTCATGGCCAGTTCTTTTAGTGATTTACAACCTTCCACAATGGTTGATTTTCAAGCGCAAGTACGTGATGTTATCCATCATGATTGCAGGTCCAAGACAGCTGGGTAATGACATAGATGTTTATCTAAGTCCGTTAATAGATGACTTAAGGCTATTGTGGGAGGAAGGAGTGGATGTGTTTGATGCATATCAACAGCAGAGCTTCAAGTTACATGCAATGTTATTTTGTACTATCAATGACTTCCCAGCATATGGAAACTTGAGTGGGTATAGTGTCAAGGGTCATCATGCTTGTCCTATTTGTGAGGAAGATACAAGTTTTCTACAATTGAAGCATGGAAAAAAGACTGTGATAATAGGCACAGAAATTTCTTCCACATAACCACCCATATCGAAGATTGAAGAAAGCTTTTAATGGTCAGCAGGAAGATAAAATTGCCAAACAACCTTTAACTGGTGAACAAGTTTATGAACGGGTTAGAAACATTAATGTTGTCTTTGGAAAGACTAAAAAACAGTCGTCTGATAAAAGCTTGTGGAAAAAGAGATCAATTTTCTTTAACCTTCCATATTGGAGTCATCTAGATGTGAGACATTGCATTGATTTTATGCATGTGGAGAAGAACGTATTTGATAGTCTCATTGGCACACTATTGAACATTAAAGGAAAAACAAAGGATGGAGTCAAAGCTCGTCAAGATCTATGTGAATTGGGAATACGTCCAGAATTACATCCAAGACCTGAAGGCAAGAGAACATATTTACCACCAGCTTGTCACACATTGTCAAAGAAGGAGAAGACTAGTTTATGTCAGTGTCTTCACAGTATTAAAGTGCCACAAGGATACTCTTCAAATATTAAGAGTCTTGTGTCCATGAAAGATCTGAAGCTAGTTGGGTTAAAGTCGCATGATTGTCACGTTTTGATGCAACAACTCTTACCCGTAGCTATACGTGACATATTGCCAAAGAATCTACGACATGCAATTATGCGTCTTTGTTTCTTCTTCAATGCTATATGTGCCAAAGTAGTTGATGAAAAATCATTGGAGCAGTCTGGAAAATGAAGCTGTGGTTATATTATGTCAGCTGGAGATGTATTTTCCTCCATCATTTTTTGACATTATGGTGCACTTAATAGTTCATCTTGTAAGAGAGATAAGACTGTGTGGTCCGATTTATTTGAGGTGGATGTACCCAATTGAGCGATGTATAAAGATCTTTAAAGGGTATACAAAGAATCCATATAGACCTGAAGCTTCTATTGTTCAAAGGTATATTGTAGAAGAAGCTATAGAATTTTGTTCTGAATATTTAGGAAAGGCCCTAGCAGTGGGTGTACCTACTCAATGACATGATCATAGAATAAATGGTAAGGGCACTCGTGGGGTCAAAATACAATCAAAAAATGCTAGTGAGTTGACCAGGGCACACTTGTATATTCTAAACAACACAGATGAAGTTCTTCCTTACATATCTGCTCATCAATCAATATTGAAGACCCTCAACCCCAAAATGAGTGAGCGGTGGTTGGTTAATGAACATAATAATACTTTTGTTAGCTGGTTTAAAACAAAAATCTTTTCCGAGGACAATGCATCTGATACTTTGAAATGGCTAGCACATGGTCCTAAACAGAACGTCGTGACTTGGACTGGGTATGACATTAACAAATACTCATTCTACACAAAGTTACAAGATGAAAAAAGTACAGTCCAAAATAGTGGAGTATCTATTGAGGCGACATCCATGCACTTTTCTAGTTCAAAGGATAAGAACCCAATTATGGCATCTATGAGTTACTTTGGAGTGATTGAGGAGATTTGGGAGGTTGACTACATTCAATTCAGAAGTTCCTATATTCAAATGTAAATGGATTGATATTAATACTTGGTGTTCAAACTGAATGAAATGGGATTCACTTTGATAGACCTTAAGAAGATAGGACATAAGGAGGAACCATTCATAATGGCGTACCATGCAAAACAAGTTTTCTATGTAACTGATCCATGTAATGACAGTATGGTCAGCGGTACTCCAAGCAAAAGGGAATGATGTTATGCATGAAGAAGATGATGAATTAGATGATATTATTAACATCCCCACTCCATCATCTGGATGCCTAGTAGTATTGATGATATGCAAGAAGATTTGGTTCATGCTATTCGGAAAGATCATGATGAAGGCATATGGGAAAACTTAACTATTTAAGTTATGTGTTCATAGCTAATTTGTGTTTATATTTAAAAAATGTGATAAATTGTGTTTATATTTCAAATATGTGATAAATTGTGTTTATATTCCAAATTATGCAAAAACTTAACTTAATTTTTTTTTTAACAGGCAAATGGCATCTCCTCCACCATCTCCTCCAGCATCTCGCGCCACATCTCCTCCGGCATGTCCACCCCCCCCCCCATCTGTAAAGAGGACTCGACAAGCCACACGGTTGAAAAAGTTGACCGTTCGTCATATGGCAGGAGATAAATTGGTTGTGAGTGTGGATCCACAGACTGGCAAAATATCAGGGCCACATCACACTCAATTTAGGTCCTACTTGGGTACTCTTGCTAGAGAAAAGGTATGTAATTTTTTAGAGTCTTTAACTTGTTATGCATATATGGTCAGCATATGTAAATGGATTGATATCTAACGTTTTAAGTTCATAATTAGGTATCTATTTTGCATCCATCTTGGGATTATGTGGAGGAGACTTGCAAAAATTTAATTTGGCAAGATATTTTGGTGAGTTTTGTTAACTCGTTAAATTATGTTAAGTTAAGTTAGATCCTAAAATTTGTTATCCTAATTTATTTTGTTGTTTTTGCAGAATCACTTTGATATTGTTAACTCTGAACAAGTTAGGAGAAAAGTCATGTCATCTATTGCCAAAATGTGGAGGCAATTCAAGTCGACATTGACTTCAAAATGGATTTTTAATGACCAAGCCATTAGCAAAGGATTAACTCCTTGTCAGCGTTATGGCATAGATGAGGAAACTTGGAAGCAGTTTGTCAGGAGTAGGACTGGTCCACAATGGGAGGTATGTTACTATTTAAAAACTTTGGTATGTTTCCATATTGTCTTATTAATTTAGCACATTGTAATATGATATTATGTTGCAGGAGAAGCGAATAAAAGGAAAGGAGATTCAGAGGTTGAATGTGGCCCCCCACCGTCCGTCTCGTGGGGGTATGATTTGTTGACGCAACGCATGATGAAGGAGAAGGCTAAACTCCGAGAAGCTCGAGTTAGCCTCTTCTGGTGTAAGCCAGGAAGAAATTTCCCCACCATCTCCTCCAAAACGTCATGAAAAATGGAAGAGGGCTCGGCAAAAGCCCTCTGGTGAAATGACATCAGAGGAGGCCCGCTTGATTGTTGAGCGGATTGTAAGTCAAATTAGTTTCTTTCAACCTCATTAACCATGCTTTGTCATCCATCAATTTTTTTTTTACAATATATAATGCTCAATTGTAGGATTCTTTAGAGGAGCAGTATACACAGGGAACATTCGTTCCCCGTGGTCGTGAAGATATATTAACTACTGCTATTGGACGCCCAGAACACCCAGGGCGTGTTCGTGCTGTTGGAGCTGGTGTGGGTATTCGAGCATATTTTGGAGCTCCATCATCAGACCATACCCACACCACATCATTGAGCCAGCAGGAGATGGCCAGATTGGAGGAGAGTCTAACAGCGAAGCTGAGACCAGCGATGGTTGAAGAGCTGACAGCGACGCTGACACCAGCCATTACCGCACGAGTTCAGGAGGAGATGATGCGTGTATTTGGTTCAAGTCTAGCATCCATAGGTATCACACAGCCTACCCACCCACCTATGGATGTTCCTCCTCCATCTGCCGCATCGAGTTAGCACTAAGGGTAGTTGTGCTTGAGCCAAATACTGCCGATCAAGACCTTCCTGCTACTAATCAGGAGGTTGTTGTTGTTGTTGCAGAACATCTGACCACTCAGGTATGTGTGGATGATATCTTAATGACAAAAATTCATGTGCATATTAAATAATTAATGTCTTATTTTTGTGTAATCAGGTCAGTGTGAATTTTATGTTGATGAGGATGGATCTGAACCACGATTGGTGGCGGTTGGTTCAATTGAAGAGGGGGCCTCTACAATTCATAGTGTGCCTTTAGCACCTAACTTGGCCAAAGTGGTCATTGAAGAGGTTCGAGATGCTTATGCTCTTGTACCTGTGCCCACAGAACGAGGTGATGACAGTGGACAGGCCCTCCAGACCTTCATTGCATGGCCTAGACATCTAATCAGGCCTATTTTGAAAAAGGTTTGCATATACTTTCTGTTAATTATCATATGTAGTCTGGTACTGTTTTTTATTATTTCTCAAGTCAATGTTATTTTATGTAGGATGTTCAGAAGCCACCCCAGTCTGCCTAAACTTGGTTCCTACTTCCCATACTAGTAAAGGTAAGGAAGTAGATGTCCCAGAAAATCCAATTTTTCAACTACTATCTGTTGTCCGACAGTTGTATATTCAATCTTTTCAAGTGAAGTGGGATGTTGATAAGTTAGGGGTAGACAATAAGAACTTTCCCCTTTACATTGAGCACACCGATGCTGTGGAGATAGCAGTTGGCAATCAGTGTCTAAACATAGCAGTGTTACAATTTTGGACAATGTAAGTATTTATTTTTATTTACTAATTATGTTATTTGAAGTTATCGTCATATTTAATGTACATTCAACTGGCTACTTTAGGATGATGAATGAATTGTCGGAGGAGCAACGCACCCAAGATGTGTATGGATTTTTTGAGCCCCAATCCATACAAAAATCAGGAAACAAGAGAGAAGAAGTTCAAAGATACATCCAAAATTGGATGATGAAGTCAAGGAAGAAAGTTTACTTGGGTGCTTACCACCATCAGTAAGTATTTAAGCGTATGAAATTATTCGTATTAAATTTTATAGTGTATTGTATTATCCTAACTTTTTGTAATGTAAGCAGAAATCATTGGCAGTTGTTGGTTGTTTGCCCAAAGCAGAATGTTGTGGCTTGGTTCCTGCCATTGGGCAAGAAACCTTATGCAGATCTTAAAAACATTGTAAACAGGTACACATTCTTATAATAATTTAAACAATTATTAATTGTTTTGTTACTTAATTGTTTCATTATATCTTGTATTGCACAGTGCATTTAAGGTTTGCAATACAATTGATGGAGTACACACAAGCAAAAGCACTGACTCTAGAATTGGATTTTTGTTAATGTAAGTCATTTTATATTTATGTATTATATCATTCATTTTATATGTCAAATTAATATATTATTTTTTGTAGTGTAATAGGCAACCAGGATCTTATGAGTGCGGATATTATGTTATGCACTTGGATGTGGCTCGATTGTTGTTAGCAAGATTGAGGATACATGGAATCACGTTTGCTTAAATTTAGTATTCAATAAAAGACCCAGGATTGTGTCATTGGATACTCTGTTAAATTATCTTTTTCTTGTAACAGGTATTTTCAGACAGGAAGCATTGCCCATAGAGACCATTGACGATATTAGAAACACATGGGCCGATAAGTTTGTTAAAGTTAGAAGTAGGCAAGTTTAGTTATTAATTTAGTACTTAGTTTAGTAGTTAGTTTAGTAGTTAGTTTAGTTGTTAGTTTAGTAGTTAGTTTAGTTACTTTACTAGTTAGTTTACTAGTTAGTTTATTAGTTAGATTAGTAGTTAGTGTATTTGGTAGATAAGTAGTTGGATACACAATAATTTTGGATACAATTTTATTTTTGGATGCACATTCAATTGTTTATATCTTGTACATTGTCTGCACGGGTTGTATTCAAATTTGCAGGTATGTATATATACAAACATTGGGTACCCTGTATAAACAAATCGTCCATTTAAAAAAAAAATAGACTTTCTACGTCGGTTCATACTATAACCGACGTAGTAAACCCGTATTCGCTTGAGCAACGTCTGTACTCGCTTGAGCGACGACAGCTTCAAACAAAGGGGACTCTCGGGTTCCATCTCGCTTGAGCGAAGAGTGGACTCGCTTAAGCGACGAAAGCTTCAAACAAAGGGGACTCTCGGGTTCCATCTCGCTTGAGCGACGAGTTTAATCGCTTAAGCGACGACAGCTTCAAACAAAGGGGACTCTCGGGTTCCATCTCGCTTGAGCGACGAGTGTACTCGCTTAAGCGACGAAAGCTTCAAAGAATGGGGACTCTCGGGTTCCATCTCGCTTGAGCGACGAGTGTACTCGCTTAAGCGAGTATACACTTTCAACGTCGCTTATGAATAACCGACGTTGAAAGCCAAAACTTTCAACGTCGGGTATAGAGAACCGACGTTGAAAGTGTATACTTTCAACGTCGCTTGATACAACGTCGGTTGTATAACAGACGTTGAAAGCCTTATATAACCGACGTTGAAAGGCATATCTGTAGTAGTGGCAGCTTTCCAAATAGAGTAGCAATATTCATTTTTGTGAGATCCTTTGATTTTGTAATAGCAGTGACCTTTGGTTGCCAATTCCTGTCTAAGGATTTCAAGATCTTTGTGTTCAACTCCTCATTGTCAAAACTCTTTCTTAATGCTTTCAAGTGATTTACTATATGTGTGAAGCGTGTCTGGAAATCCGTAATGCTTTCATTTTACTGCATTTGAAATAATTCATACTCCTGGATGAGTATGATCTTACGTGTTAGCTTTACTTCATTTGTTCCTTCATGTGTTACTTCAAGAGTGTCTCATATTTCTTTTGTCTTCTTGCATTGTGAGATCCTAAAATATTTATTACGAGTTAAGGTAGAAACAATAGCATTTCGGGCTCTTACATCATAATGGACACACTTATTTTCATTCGGCGTCCATTGGTCAAAAGTCTTTGGAACAGATCCAGACTCTATTGTTCTCATCGGAATGTAGGGACCATTGAGGACAACATCCCAAACACCATAATCTAGTATTTGTAAAAATATTTCCATTCTTGCTTTCCAAAAGCAGATAATCTTCTCCTTCAAATAATGGTGGACTGTTTATTGAGGCTCCTTCCCTGTAAACCTGATTCTGCATAGACATCTTGACAGATCATTTAGAAATATCTTATCTAACCAAGCTCTAATACCACTTGTTAGACAAATGGCATCTAGAGGGGGGGGGTGAATAGATGCACAAATTAAAATAGATGTCAAATTAAAAATTTATTTGTGAGCCAATAATTTGTTTGAACACAGATAAAGCAGAAGCGATAATATAATCAGGAAAAGAGAAAGAGATAAGGGAAAGAGAAGAGCACACAGAGATTTAGACTGGTTCGGGTATAGCTAACCCTACATCCAGTTCCCAGTCAACTCTTAACACAAGAGTGACTCCCAATTCACTATCTTTCAAATTCAGTTTAAAAATTACAATCAACTCAGCAGAAGAACCAGTAAAAAGTAAACTAATTAAAAAGACAATCACCTCCTTAGAAACCCACTAAGGATGAACACCTCCCTAGAATTCCACTAGGGATGAACACATCCTCTGAACAAATCAAAGTATGAAAAACACCTCCTTAGAATCCCACTAAGGATGAACACCTCCCTAGAATCACACTAGGGATGAAAACCTCCTTTAAACAAATCAGAGGATGAAAACACCTCATTAGAATCTCACTAAGGATGAATACCTCCCTAGAATCACACTAGGGATGAAAAACACCTCCTTTTTCACCAATACAAAAAGGATGAAGGTAATAAAAATAAGAACAGTCACACCTGGGTAATGGAGACAACAAATTGTAGAAGCCTGTAGAATGTCAATCTCCAAGAACAAGTGTGATTAACAATGAGAGCACAAAAGACAGTAGAGAAGAGGGTTTTCTCAGAAGGTGTAAAATATCTTTGTTGTCTTGCTCAGAATTCTTTTCTCAAAACTGATTGAATGTAAATTGTATTTTCGAATTCTGTAATTGTGTGTTTTTTTATTTTTCATCAAAACTTAATTAAATAGAAAAATAGCATCAGAAAATGGTCGTTGGACATTAATATTTTTGTGAATAAAAATCAGGATATATTCAAAAATATTTATTCTTCAAAACATATATATTTTTCAAATTTGAATTGCCATAATTGATTATGTTACGAATATAATCAATTATCACAGAGAAAATCATTTTTCCATTTCTGATGTATTATAATTGATTATGACAGTGAAAAATATCACGTTATGAATTTTATCACACTTGTACTTTGGAGGCTTATGTATAATATTACTTCATCAACTTGTACCTCCATATCCAGTATTCTAAGACTTTATCTAGTATTCAGGAATCATCTTGGGCTTGCTTGAAATATCATCTTTATCAAAAATATATCTTGAGCATGTAGGGAAATGTTTCACATTGTCACCAACGTCATAAATTCAGCTTGTCCTTAATTCATCTTGAATGGTGTTGACTTGAATGTAGTTGACTTGAATCATCATCAAAATCATCTCTTGAGAATGTAGTTGACTTGAATCATCATCAAAATCATCTCTTGAGAATGTAGGGACATTTCTATCAATCTTCTCCTCATTGCTTTCATATATATATATATATATATATATATATATATATATATATATATATATATATATATATATATATATATATATATATATATATATATATATATATATATCCAAAATATTACAAACATAATAAAAAAATACATTTCAAAAATATAATTTTATCAAAATATTATTTCATCTTATATACACATAATTTTTAATATTTTTATTATCCTCCTAATTTATTATTAACTTCTAAAAAAATATTATAATATCAAATAAATTAAAGAATTAAAAGAATTAATCATACAAATAAAATATAAATCTAATATTTAATAATATATTTTAAAAATATTATTTAACTACTTTCAACAATAAATCTAAATATATTATTAATCTAATAAATATATAAATCCTTTTAAAATTATAATTTAAAACTTTAAATTTTAAATAAAATTTTATAATATTATATATATATATATATATATATTTTTTTTTTTTTTTACTATTTGAAAAACTAATCAATTATTTCAAAAATTAATCGATTAACCGTTATTTTTTTTAATAATTGATTATTTTTTAAATAATCAATTAATTTTTCAAATATACATTAAATAATTATAAATAAAAATATATATCAAATTAAAATTTAAAAAATAAATAAATATTTATTATATATTATATAAATTATAAATATAAAATTAAAAAAATTATATTTAAAATTATAACCTTAAAAAATTTATAATTATAAAATTAATAAAAATATAACTATTTTTAATGTTAAATAAATTATATATATATTACATAAATCATATATATATATATATATATATATATATATTACATAAGTTTAAATTACATATCAAATTACATATATAACTTCAAATTAATTTTATATATATATATTTTACATAAATTAAAATAATAATTATCAACTTAAAAATAAATTATATTTTATATATATATATATATATATATATATATATTCAGAAAGTATAACTTATTTTCATTTCTATAATATAAAATATATATATATATATATATATATATATATATATACTTCCAAAATATTACAAAACAAACACAAAAAATTTCATTTTAAAAATATAATTTTACATCAAAATATTATTTCATTTTATATACATATAATTTTTAAATTTTTTATTATCTCCTAATTTATTATTCATTTCTAAAAAAATATTACAATATCAAATAAATCAAAAAATTAAAAAGTAATTAACTATACAAATAAAATATAAATATAATATTTAATAATATATTTTAAAAGTATTATTTTACAGTTTTCAACAATAAATCTAAATATATTATTAATTTAAGAAATATATAAATTTTTTAAAATTATAATTTAAAACTATAAATTTTAAATAAAATATTATAATATTATATATATATATATATATATATTTTACTTAATGTATATTAAAAAACTAATATATTATTTCAAAAACTAATCGATTAATTTTTCTATCACTTGATTAGAATCAGTTCTTACCGATTATATTATTAACTTTTCAAATAATCGATTAGTTTTTCAAATATACATTAAATAATTACAAATAAAATATATATCAAATTAAAATTAAAAAAAATAATTATTTATAAATTATATATATGATATAATTTATAATTTTAAATTTTAAAAAATTATATTTACAATTATAATCTTAAAAAATTTATAATTATAAAATTAATAAAAATATAACTTTTAATTTTAAATAAATTATATATATATATATATATATATTATATAAATTAAAATAATAATTATCAACTTAAAAATAAATTATATTTTAAATTATAATATATATATATATATATATATATATATATATATATATATCTTCTAAAATATTACAAAACAAAAAAAATACATTTCAAAAATATAATTTTATATCAAAATATTATTTCATCTTATATACATATAATTTTTAAAATTTTTATTATCCTCCTAATTTATTATTAATTTCTAAAAAAATATTACAATATCAAATAAATCAAAGAATTAAAAAAATTAATCATACAAATAAAATATAAATATAATATTTAAAAATATTATTTTACTACCTTCAACAATAAATATAAATATATTATTAATCTAATAAATATATAAATCTTTTTAAAATTATAATTTAAAACTTTAAATTTTAAATAAAACATTATAATATTATATTATATATATATATATATATTTATTTTACTATTTGAAAAACTAATAGATTATTTCAAAAATTAATCAATTAGTTTTTTAATTATTTGATGAGAAACGGTTACTTTTTTTTTAATAATTAATTATAATTGTTTAGTTTTTAAATAATCAATTAGTTTTTCAAATATACATTAAAAAATTATAAATAAAAAATATATATCAAATTAAAATTAAAAAAATCATTATTTATAAATTATATAATTTATATAAATTATAAATATAAAGTCAAAAAAATTATAAATATAAAGTCAAAAAAATTATATTTAAAATTATAAACTTAAAAAAATTATTATAAAATTAATAAAAATATAACTATTTTTAATATTAAATAAATTATATATCTTATATAAATTATATATATATATATATATATATATTACATAAATTAAAATTACATATATCAACTTCAAATTAATTTTATGTATATATTTTACATAAATTAAAATAATAATTATCAATTTAAAAATAAACTATATTTTAATATATATTTTTTATATATATATATATATATATATATATATATATATTCAAAGTATAACTTATTTTTATTTCTATAATATATATATATATATATATATATATATATATCTCAAAATATTACAAAATACACACAAAAAATACATTTTAAAAATATAATTTTACATCAAAATATTATTTCATCATTTCATCTTATATACATATAATTTTTAATATTTTTATTATCCTTCTAATTTATTATTCATTTCTAAAAAATATTATAATATCAAATAAATTAAAGAATTAAAAAAAATTAACCATACAAATAAAATATAAATATAATATTTAATAATATATTTTAAAATTATTATTTTATTACTTTCGACCATAAATCTAAATATATTATTAATTTAAGAAATATAGAAATCTTTTTAAAATTATAATTTAAATTTATAAATTTTAAATAAAACATTATAATATTATATATATATATATATTTAGTTAGTTTTTCTTTTTTAACAAAATAAATAAAAATTAAAATAAAATTAATTCAGAATAGTTGAAAAACTGAATTTTAACTAATTTAAAAAAAAAATATGTACCCACGTTCAAAGCATTAAAAAATTGAATTCTCAATTTAAAAATAAGTATTATATAAATAAGTAAAACCTACAATATACTATTTAAATAATTAAAAAATGAATATTTACCACCGGAAACAAAAAATTTCACCCATCTCCTTATGCAGGTTGAACCATCTCGTGTAACTTGCAGTCATTAGCATTTATTGTGTTCAAACATATACTATTAACTTGTTCTCAAATTAGTCTCCATATTAATTCTTAATTTTGTATTATAAGTATAAAAGGTTAGATTGGGGTGTCTGTCTATACTTGTATTTGTCACCACCAATTGGTCCCCCTTTTTTAATGGAAATTTCATTCCTGTTGTTATCCTAATAATGCCATCTAACATGAGTATACCCGTTACATTTTTTAACAAGCTTAACAACAGTAAGAAAAAAAAAAAAAAAGATTTATTGTACGCTTATAAGCTACTGAAGTTTATTTTCCATCACGGGGTTGGATGAGAAAAAAAAGTAAAAATAAAGATTATTTAGTTAAAATGAAGTGAAATGAAAAATAAAACGTGGAAATCATTTAATTTTTAAAAAATAAATAATTATTTATTGTTATTAGTGTTTATTTTTATTATTGTAAAATATATGTTGAGGGAGCTTGTATCACGAGGGCATATTGGGATATTTTGAATTTGGATTCTTTCTAAAAGTATTTTCTATGATGTGTATAATCAATTTTTTTGTCACATTTTTAATTTTAATAATTATTATATATAAAATCAATGGTTGAAATAAATGTTAAAAAGTCAAGATTATTAGAGAGAATCCAAATCTGATATTTCCAAATAGATAGGTAAGCAAACTTTTAATTGAGTGTCCCTGTCCCATATATTTTATAAAATAATCTAGGTTCAACTCTCCTCTAATAAATTGTCTTTTTTTCTTTTCTTTATTTGTTATTTGCTTACCTTTTTAATTCCATCCAAACAAAAGGTTTGTCATTTTATGTGTTCATATAGAAGGGGAAAGTCGGCGGTAATATAATTGAAGACAAGTTCAAATTACACTTTCAGTTATTCACACTTGTATTTCGTCTATTCCTTTTCATTTAAAAAAAAAAAAACACTTTTTGAAATTTATATTGTTACATGCACATATCTACTTAATGTTATCTCTAATATTTATTTGAAATGTATTTTATACGTAACTCTTTTAAATTAAATTATGGGCTATTGCTTTTAAGTTTTCTTTTCTTCAATATGACAAAAAACACGTTCTTATCTTCTAATTTAATATAGTGAAAAAACAATAACATTAAACATGTATTCGTATTTTACATGACGAGTTTATAGACGAGTGAGTGAGTGTGACAATATTATAAATTTCAGTAATTTATTTTAAAGGGGTTAAAAAACAGATGATCACTAACAACGAAGAACAAAGAAACATATATTTATTGTACATTTACAGTATTATACAACATAAACACATAAAAATAATTCACTAAAACGTCATTTTCAAAACTGATAGCAAGATTAATTAATTATTTCTTTTAATAAAAGAAAAAGAAGAATTCCAAATTTGAAATTGAAGTCAAGGTGGATAGAGAAAGCAGAAGCCCACGAAAAGGCCCAAAAGTAAGGCGAAGCCCACGAAAATAGACCGTTGCAGGCGCATTTAACGGTTTTGTTTTCCCCGTTACCCTCTCTTCCTCAATACAAAACACCACTCTCGTCTCTCTCACCTCACCCTTTCTCTTTCTGTGTGAAAGTGGAATCAGAATCTCCCCGACAGAAGCAGCACCAGCCACACTCCCAAAACCAAACCCTAACTCCATCCATTCCCACAATGCGTGTCACACCCCTCTAAGAATCTCTCCCTTCTATAAACTCCTTCTCACGCTTCTTCTCCCTCTGAGCCCTCCACCATGTCCCACCACCAAACCAGCTTGATTCTACCCAATCCCAAGCCCAAGAGCCCTAGCCGCTCCTCCTCCCTCGCCATCATCGACTCTATCTTCGCCAAAAAAAGCCTCTTCTACGACAGGCTTCCTTCCCAACCCCTCCGACTCACCGTCCTCAAACTCGATGGTTCCTCCTTCCGTACGCAACCACTTTCCGCTCCCTTCTTTTTTCTCACCATTTCATCGCACACTTATTTAACTTTGCTCGCGCCTCGCAGATATTCAGGTTCCCAAGACGGCCACCGTTGCGGAACTGAAAGACGCAGTGGAGGCTGTGTTCGCCCACGCGCCTCTAAATGGGCCCGCCCAAATTTCATGGTAGACTCTACTTGGATTTCATATCATCAAATAGTCAAATTCATAATGTTAAACATTTGGATTTGGGTACACACATAACTACAAATCTTTCTAATTTCAATTCTTAAAATTTGTTTATTGGTTCTAATGATCAATATAGTTAGTCTCTTTTTATGGAGAAAATTTATCAAATCACACACAAAAAAATGACCAAAAATGATAACTTTATGAGTAAATTACACTCGCTCAACATGAGGATTTCTTGAATTTCATTGACACCTCAATTTTTTTAAGGTCTATAAGAATCTCCAATCTGTTTTAAAACATTATTAAATAAACTCTTTTAATTTTTAAAAGCATTATATTCACACTCTTGATAAGGAGAAGGAGGCCATTGTTATGATGAAAAAAAGTGTCAGTTTGAGTTTTTCACTGATGTTCTGTAAGATAGGACATGCCTCAGTCATATTTAGACATTGAAACATTTTCCTTTGATGATTTATTTTAAATGATGCATGATATGTTTATTTGTATGCTATAACATCATCAGTCAGAGACTATTTCTTAAATTTTATAAAAATAAATAAATTTTTTGTATGCTTTTATAATCTAAAAGACCTTTTTTTTTATATAAGAAGTTCCACAATGTATATCCCTTTTCTAAGTATGATTTATATTGGTCTAATGCCAATTGTATTTAAATTGAAATCATCTAATATGATATAAGAATCTTCGTCTTAACGGTGACCATATTATCCTTAGTCAAGGATATCATAAAAAGTTTCACATAATCTGTCTTGATTATCCAAAAGTCTTTGTCTAGTTCAATTGTCCAAATATAGCTTATAAGTTGGTCACTTGGCTTAATGCGATTTGATTTTAAATTAAAAGTTATTAAATTGAAATTTAATAATAAATATCACAAATAAGGATAAATAGTATATACATGGATAATTTTGTTAATTTTATAATAATGATTATTAATATTAAAAGTAATGTAAATTTTTACTTGAAAGTCAGTGCATTAAAATTATAATAATTTTATAAAATATAAAACTGAAATTTGTTAAAATTATTATATTTATCGGACTAACAAGATGTAGAAAGTTTGAAATTTCTACTGAGGTGGGCATAATTTAAATTGATATAATATTACATTGGGTTGTGAAGGGCGCATGTTTGGGGGCAGTTTTGCTTATGCTATGATGAACAGAAGCTAGTTACGGAGAAGGATCATCTTCGAAATTATGGCATCAAGGATGGTGACCAGGTTGGTTACTTTCTAAGATGTGTTTAACGTCGCCTTTTAATTTAAACCTTCACTGTTTAGTAAAATACTTTGCTAAGTTGTCATATGGTTGTTTCTTGTATTGATATTGGAGAGAATGAACATTTGCGATTGCAGATGGAAGTTCCTTGTACAGTGTATGGCTAATTTCATGTATTTTTATTTATTTAATTATGCAAAAGCTGCTGTTAGTTAATAACAGACAGGCAAAGAAGACATCTTTGCTTAATAAATAAATGGATAGTTTGTAATTGATGTTTATGGAAAAATAAAGATTTGATTGTAATTTTGTGAATCAGGTGACTTCCGTTGGGGGTATAATACAATCTTCCTAGGTTGGGAAGTACTATAATATTAAATCTTGAGTCTCAACTACTTGGTGCTTAGTCATATTTGATATTTGGAGTTTTTTTTTCTAGCATATTATGGTTTCAGTAGCATTTCGTGGTTGCTTTCTTCAATCGTTGTATGGGAAAAAGTAAGTTTGAAGCCAGTTTATTTTAGTTTATTCTTGTTGTCTCGTTAGTTTTCAAAGTTGAGAATTAAGTATTGTGTGACATTGTTAGAATTGCTTCTCTCTCTTATCATAACTGCTATGATGTGGTTAGAATTTTTTATGCTCATAATATGTATTTTGTTCTTTTTTATTTCGGTTTGCAATAGCTTCGTTTCACCCGCCATGTTTCAAACAATTGCTGTGTCCAAAGAAAGCGGTTGAAGAAAAGAGTTGTATCTTTGAAACAGCACAGGAGGTAAAACTTTTACGGTTTTCTCCTGTTAACTCTACTGATGTTAAACCGTGCTGTCTGCATATGCAGAGGAATCAACATGATTGTAACCTTATTGTTACACTTAGTTGAGTCTTTGGCCTGTGCTTTAGTTCGGTCATGGAAACGTCAAGTTGTCATCAATAACAAATGGATTTAAAGAAGCACCTGTTTCCTCGTAAACCATTATTTATGACTTAATGAAATATGCATGAGTTCAAACATGGTAGCTCATTAAGTTAATCACTTTGTCATTATTAGTAGAGTATTTGAATGTGTTTACACTTAGTCATTTCGCGTCATCTTATCACACACAGTTTGCGAATTACTGCTTTTTCATCTGCAGCAATGAAAATATATTTAGCTCATACTTTATACATCTTGAAATAAAAGAATAGCATCTAAATAAACACCTACTGAACAAAAACATACCCAAAGTAATTCAGTACCTACTACTTGATGTTTCACATTAAGGAGAAAAAAAAGTGTTCTGAAGCAAGACCTCATACAAGTTGGTTATATGTAAGGTGCAAGTCTTCTCAAGTGGATAGCTATCAACACACAGGAAAGTGTGACAATGATGATATTGGTTCTGATGATGATGACGCCACAGATAATGGGAAGCATCATATTGAAGAAGTAGAAGAAGAGCACGTAGTAAAGAACAAATTTGCTGGCTTTGTGGGAGAGTTGTTCTCTTGCACTCCACTAGCAGTTGTAAGAAAAACTACAACTAGAAGCAGGATTTGGCCGTCCACTATTCCCAGATGTTTGGTGGGTAGTTTTAGAAAGATTAGTAGTATTGTACGCATTGGCAGGAGGAGGCCCTATTCTCGTAGACTTACATGGAGACAGTAGTGTTAATATTTGGAGGAAATGTGTTTCTAATCGCACAACATACAATGACACTAGCCAGCCAGATGAAAACTCTGGAAATTTTTGGTTCCTGTGCAAATGATGTGCGTGTGATTTGTAATGCTGGTATTGACAGAGATGGCAGCGAGATGTAGAAATTGCATTTCTTCAGTGACTTCTTAAGGTTGAAGTTGGAGAGTTTTGCATGTGCGATGACTTCATCAATGGATTATTTGGGTTAATTTGATCCTTAAATCATCACAGATAGATGAACATACATTCTCCTCCCTCACTTATTTGGATGGTAATTAAATTTGCACCCAATGAATATTTGGGAAAGAAGGTTTGTTTGTCAAAATAGTATTTATCTCGATAAGTTTAATTTGTTAAAATTTCATGTAAATTCTTTGCAAATATTATACTAAGCTGGATTAAATGGTACCAATATTAACCCCTCTCTGCGTATACTTGCATAACTTCTTAATATAATAAATTTAAAAGTAAAAAATTAATATTAAAATAAATTGGGTCAGTAGATCCTCTACTGAAAAAAATGAGGTAGGCCGATGGTTGAGTTGGATTCAGAATGAAATCTAAAAGTAATATGTTTTAAAAAAAATTATTTATATAAATTTATTTATTTAAATATATTTGTTTATTGATTTTTTTCTTTCTCTGTAAATTTATTTATTTATTTTTTCTTTTTTCACTTCTCATTTTTGTCTCTTTTCTCTTTTATGTTTTTTATTTTTCTTTCTCATTTCTTATTTATTCTCTTACTTAAACTACTATATTATGATGATAATAAATCATTGTATTTATTTTGATAAAAAATATTTTTATAAATAATTTTATTTATTTTGATAATAAATAATTGTATTTATTTTGATAATAAATAAAATTATTTATTTTAATAGTAAATTATTTTATTTATGATGATGTAAATAAATAATTTAAAAATATTTTATCATAATGAATAATTACTCATTTAATTTAAAAAATATCAAATATTTATAATTTAAATGTATTTTTATCTAATATTATAATTTAGTTATAATTATGTTCAATTATGATAATTAAGTATTTAAAAAAATATTTATTAAAAAATAATAATTTAAATGTATTTTTATTTAATATTTTAATCTAATTATAATTTAGATTGAGTTATGATAATTAAGTATTTTAAAAAATATTTATTAAAAAAATAAAGAGAGAGAAAAAGAAAATTCTATTTATAGTTGGTAATTCAGTACAAACGGTTGGGGCGTTACATTATATATGGTGTTAGAGCATCATGAAATGAAAACAAGAATAACCAAAATATGAAATTAAAATAAAATTATGGTCATAAAATTATGAAATTAAATATAATTAATATATATACATACAGTCACAACTACGATAAATATCGATTTTATATGATTTTTTGAAGTTGTTGCGCGGACATAGCAACTATGTTTCGTCCAACTCAAAACCTAATCACTTCCAATATTTTTCATGGAAAAACTACTTGTTAGAAAATTTTGAAATAAATCATATACGAACTAGACATATGAAGGAAAATATAACCAAAATTTCAAAATTAAAAACCAAGTAGATATTTTTATATAATTTCCCAAAGATTATGTTTACATGCAGATTTTTCCCAACGACACCTCTCAACGCATTTTTCATTATCTTTCTCTAGAAAAATCCAATATAAGTGATTTTTATGGCTAACTCTAGGTTTTGACATCCAAGAAATCTATTTTTAAACTCTAAAATATGAAAGGAACATTGTAAACTATCAAAAATACACTAGAGCAATTATACGAAATTTTTATCAAATATTCTTGTTTGGTTCTAACTCATGTAGAAATGAGATAAATGGTGGTTGATTGATGACAAGAAGATTCTTCTTACAAATCCATGTTGACAACTCAAAAATCAACGATTCAAACAAATTTATTTTTCTTTATTAAAATTTATACATAAACAAAAAATCAATTTAATTGAATAAATAAACTTAGAAAGATTTTATTTAAGTAATTTATTTTTTAATATATAATTTATAATATTGATTCTTTTAATTCTCAATTACTAATATATAAATATATATTTTAAATATATGATTTTTTGAGTTTTATTAATTAATTAACATTTTTTTATTGAATGCATTGTAGCGAATCATTATTTTTAAGTTAAATTACACTACTACCATTAATAATATTGAAACTTATGGTTTTAGTCACTCTTATTAAAAAATATTTATTTTTTCTCTTAAATGTAATAAGATATAATTAAATTTAAATTATAAAAATATATTTAAATTATATGAATTTTTTTAAGTACTTATTTATTATCTAATATCTTTTATTGAAATTAATAAAATTACATACTCAATTAAATATAATTTGTTAGCATTTTTATTTAAATTTTAATAATACAATATATTTATATATTTTAATAACATAAAATAATAAAAATTATAATTTTTAAAATTATAATTTTTTATTTTAATATTAATATATAATTTTATAGGAAAAACACAAATAAAAGGTTAACTCATCTTATCTTTTAACTTATTTAGATATATAGAATGAGATAAAATGTATTAGACAAAAAAATTATCAATTCACCTATTTAATTTGTAATTTGAGATAGGCCGGTGAGTTGACCTATTAGATTTAGTCCACTATATTTTAAAAAAATTTAAAATATTGTTTTATCTACTAAAATTTGAATTGATTTTATTTTATTTAATAATAAAATTAATTAACCATGTACAGTATTGAATTAGTAATATTTTAAAATTAGCTTATTTTATCTATTATAGTATCGTGGTACTCAATAATATTACTTAATTTTAGATTTATGTTTTTATATCAATTTTTATTAAATTATAATCTAAATTTCATTATGAACAAATAATTCTTAATTACAATTTATTCCTATTACTTTTATGTTTTTAAGATTACACAAGTAATTGATTTGTCATTGTAAAATAGTTTCAAATTACTTTTTGTTAACATCATAAATAAGATATTTTCGATTTGTTTCATACACTGCAAAAATACAACTCAACGTCATAATAAAAATATTAGCAATAAAACTAAATAATATTACATTTTTTTCGAAGAAAGTAATATGAGCAATGTATATATATATAAAAAGATTAAGATAATTTATACTTTTTTATTTTTCCTTTACTTTTAGTAAATTCATATTTATTTATTTTTCTTTTATTCATTTTTTTCTCATTTTATTTGTTAAAGTATAATTTAATTACTTATTTAGTTCTTAAATTTAATAAACTTTACTTTGTAGTACATATACTTACAAAGTCTCTATGCCATCTAAGCATGGAAAAAGAAACAACTCAAATTTTATTTTTATTTTGTATCTTTTGGAAAAATTTAAACATTTATGTGGTTAATTAGTAACGTTGAGGTTAGTTATTTGCAATCATGAATAAAATTTATTTCATTTAATGAGTGGTTAATATATATTATTTATTTAAGTCAATAATAAGAAATGTTAAAAAAAGAATATTGTACCAAATGCATTTCTCCATCAGGAATGAATAGAAGAGTGTGGTTTTGAAATTTGAACAAAGTCTTTTCACACAATCATCTCAGAAGTTCGGGTTCATTACTCTACCTCAAGTATTTCAATAAAATATATATATATATATATATATATATATATATATATATATATTTATTTTTATTTTTTTTTCCTTTTAATAATGTAAAATCTGATCTTCACTGAAATAGATCGAACGTGGAATTTGATATGAAAAATATATAAGAACGAGACCTAAATCACTAATCAAAGACTAAAATATATATAGGAATATATAAATTACTTTTATCTTTTATAAATAATATGAGACTCATAAATTACTTTTACCTTTTATAAGTAATATGAGATTACTGGAATATATTTATATATATGTAAGTAAATATTTATTATTTAAATATATCTATTTATATTTTAAAAGTAATACATTTATTAAATTAATGTTTAATAAATAACATATTTACTGTAAAAAACCGTAAACCGTGTTGTAAAAGTTGTCGAGACACAAAGTAAATGTAATGATTTATTTGTGTTATATTGAACAAGTCTCGTAGGACATAACTAAAAAATTTCTGTAATAATCTCATAAACTAGTCAAGAAATTCTTAAAAGTGTAAATAAATTCAAGACCAATAATAGAATATGAAGAAAATAGAAAAGAGAAGATGATAAATATATATTTTAGAAGAGTATAAAATGATCTTTATTTAGAAGTGTAGAGTGCCATGAAATCATCTCCACCAATTAAAGGAAGAATTGATAATAGGTTTGCAACGTTCTTTAACGTGGAAGTTGATTCTTTATTTTCCTGCAATTCACTTTCATAACAATCTCTTGCAAAAATAAGAAAGAGAAAATCCTGGTCTCATACCAGCTGGTATAAATACATTCTTTCAAAACATTCATCTCTCTTTTTCTTATTTTCTTCTTATTTAATTATTATCTTATATTTATTTTATTTTTTAGAATTTCTTATTAGTTTACTGAGATCCTCCAAAATTTTTGAGAAATAATTATTGTAGCATGCGATTATCTGCAAAACTTACTACAATACATCACAGATAAGCAATGATTATACACGACCTTCAACAATAAAATCTAATTCGGTCTCTATTAGCTTTTACAATAAACTATTTGTTAGAACTGCAGTTCTCCTTTTTTTTTTAGCCACAAAAATTACAAAACGTAACTATATTATTCAGATTAATTTAGACATTAAGAAATACTTTTACCAGGCGTGAGTGAGAATATCAACCAATAAATCTTTTTAAAAATAAATTCATGAACTAAAACAATTAATATTGTAAATAATTTTCATCATAGATGCAGAAAAATAATACATAATTTCTTCAAATAAAAGCTAATATACTGAATATTAGAAGAACGTTATTTTAATATTTAATTATATTTTTAATTTGTAAAATATAAATTTTAACAAATTTAAGTTCTCAAAAATAAAAAAGGTAACTTTTAAATATTACATTTGAGGGATCAAAATAATATTTTCAAAACTGTTTTTCATGGTTCAAATTTAATGTCTAGGAAATAAAATTTAAAATATACTTTTTTTTAAATTTAAGAGACTAAGAAAAAACAATTCCAAATATTAAAGAATAAAAAATTAAACACTTTTACCATATTCAACTATCTGCATCATGTATCTAGACACATCCTTCATTTGGATAAGACCAACCCATTTTAGTGAAAGAACCATCAAAATCTCTTTTTAGGAACTCATATATATATATATATATATATATATATATATCAATTCTCATATTAATGCAAATGTAAAATACATAATTATGTCTAATTTATTAAAAAGTTAAATTTATGATCTTATTTAAAAAATCCAAACTCAATCCTTTTCAAAGCAACTATAAATAGACATCACATTCTAATTTAAATCTTATTTTTCACTTAAAAAAAAAGAAATATTAGAAAATAGAAACTTATGAGTTAGGAACCGTAGAAGACAAAGGTGCGGGTAATGGTAGTACGTTGCGTGTACTGCAAACACTTCACCTCTAGTACCCTATCCATCAAATCATGCGTGTCAGATTGAAAAGTCCACGTGTCACTATCACAGCGGGTACCAGATCCAAATTACCAAATTGCCTTTTGTATTTTTTCTTACTAAAAGAAATAAATAAATAAATAAGATTCAATTATCCTCTTTGGTCTAATTTTTATTTTTAGTATTTAATTTTAAATCGATATAAATTTTTTAATTTTTAAACATAAGTTTATATCTTTTATCTAAATTAAGTTAAAATTGTTAATCTTAATCGGTGATAATATTAACATTTTGTTATTATTAATTAATAATGATATTTTAATGACAGTTTAAAATTGTGACAAGTAATTTGTATTACTATGTTAAGTCAATTTGGACAAAAATTTTTTTGAATTAGGTTAATTTTAAAAATAATAAATCGAATAACATAATTTATTAAAAAAGACACGAAATTTAATGTAGTGGGAAAATAAAAATTAAGGAAACAAATAAATAAAAGTCTACCCTTCGTTCCTTCTTCCGTTTTGTGTCGTTGGTTTGGTTCTCTCACTTTGTCGCTTCATTTTTTCAGTTCTCCGATATTCTATCGCAGGTAGTTTCTTTGACTCTCAACACTTGAATTTGTGGCAACTTATTATTCTCTATTCGCTGTTTTTGTTTCCTAAATTTTGTAGGAACTAGAGTCCCTTCTTTGTTCTCTAAACTTTCTTGACTGAACTCATCATGGATAAAAATTAGTTGCATAAATTTACATGCCTTTTGTTGTTATGATATGAATTGTTCTTCGGTTCTTAGAAGGGGGGAGAAGAGTTTGCTTGTGCTTATGATGGCTGACTTGCTTTGATACATGCATCATCATGTCATGCATGTTTTGACTTCTCGGTTACGGGTGAGAGTGTGAGTAAGGGGGTAGCTTTGTTCCTTTTCTCTGTGAAAATCGAGTGCTTGAGTAGATCCTCTGAATTCCTCACATAAATGGGTTTTGGGAGTTTATATTTCAGGCATTCAGTGCTAGCATCATTTTGATTTTTGATTGGGAAATGAATTTCTGAAAGCATGTATTACTTCACTTACAATGGAAAATATAGTTTCCTCAATCCTAGTTTAGTAAAAAAAAAATTTTTTACTACTAATTTACTCCATTTAGTTCAAAAGTTTTCATTTTTAATCTTGTACTAAAATTTTTCTTTAAATCCTTTCACTCATCTTTGTAGGGATTATAAGGGGTTAAAAAGTTAAAAGAGATTGAAATGATATACGCAAAGGCTAAAAGGATTAAAAATTATCTATGTAAGGCCTAAAAGGCGATGTTGATTAGTAGAGAGATTAAAAGTGAAATTTTTTGTAACTACAGAACCAAAAGAGTGATTAAACTTTCTTCTCTCTCCGTTCTGGTGTTAGAAACATTGGAATTAGTGGCGCTCCTTTATTTCCATTTCATTTGTTCTGCTCTTGTATCTCTACTTGTTATCACTTCGTAGTTTTGAAGCTGCAGTTTTTATATGTGATTAAATTGTTCAATAGATCGTACGATTCCAGGTTCATTCGGGGTGCAATGTTGTAATGTGTAATTTATGGATGGCAGCAATATGTGAATCCTGTTCTATCTATCAAATGGTTACGTATATACTCAAATATTTTTATGTATATTCTGTGTCATAGGGACACTTGATTAAGGCCAAAATGATTAGAGAAGGAAAAATAAACGTTCCACAACCTATTACATTTGTTACACTACAATTCGGTGACGTGCTAAATCTTATATACTAGAGTCATTTATGTACTGTTCTTTCTAAGTTTTTTTTTTTTTTTTTTGTGTACACCAGCATTTTCAAGTGTTAGTAATCTTATTTGATTAACAGTCTTGGGACTTGTGCAATCTGCTGAATTATTTAATGAATATTACATTTTCAGAGTCAAGAATGTCTAAAGAAGTTATTGCTACGCCTTCAGCTTCTCCTTTTGAGTTTGAGCTCTTGGATAGTGATTTTGACATTGTTCGATCTGTTGGTGCCTCATCCAATCGTGCAAATCCATGGATTGAACCAGAAAGGTTGAAGCTTAGACACAGAATTGGTCGAGGTCTCTTTGGTGATGTTTGGTTAGCAACTCATCATCACTCAACTGAAGATTATGATGAGTACCATGAAGTTGCTGCTAAGATGTTACATACAATCAGAGAGGATCATATGAAGATCGTAATAGAAAAGTTTGATGAATTATATTTTAAGTGCCAAGGAGTTGCTAGCATGTCCTGGCTGCATGGAATTTCAATCTTAAACGGAAGGGTTAGATTTGGACTGTTCATTTGGTTCAGTGTGTTGGAGATTCTTAGCTATCTTTTTTACTTATAGCTGGCTTACTTATTTGTGTTGTGTTCACAGATATGCATCGTTATGAATTTATATGAGGGTTCAATTGGTGACAAGATGGCGGGACTCAGAGAAGGAAGGATTTCATTGCGTGATGTTTTAAGGTGATATGTTTTCAGTTTATTGAGTGTAATAAGTTGTTTTCTGTAAATAATGTTAGAATAATTATTAAGTCTATGTATTTTAGAGTAATTATAGTGTGTTGGGAACCTCTTTCAACTGTACCTAGTTCTGTCCCTAGAGTCTAGGGCAGTTTTTTGATCTTTCGTCTTCCCACTGGATCAGTTTTCTATCATTATAAATAGAAGATCATAAGAGGCGTCCTTTAAGCCCTCCAAAATATATTTTCTCTCAGTTTTAATCTTAAGTAATAACAAGAGGGTAGAAAAGTTGATTGATATCATGTGCATGTTACTGGCTGCAGGTATGGAATCAATCTGGCACAAGGTGTTCTAGAACTTCACTCTCTAGGAATCCTCATTCTTAACATTAAACCATTCAATGTTATTCTCAATGAAAACGATCAAGCAATTTTGGGAGATGTTGGAATTCCTAGTCTTTTGCTTGACTCGTCATTCCTAAGCACAGATATAGATAAGAGGCTTGGAACACCAAATTACATGGCTCCAGAGCAATGGGAACCAAAGATCAGAGGTCCTATATCGTTTGAAACAGATTCTTGGGGATTTGGTTGCACAATTGTCGAAATGTTGACTGGTAATAAACCTTGGTATGAATGTCCTGTTGGCAGAATATACCAGTCAGTTGTTGAAAAGCATGAAAAACCCAATATTCCTAGTGGCCTTCCTTCTTCAGTTGAGAATCTCCTCAGTGCATGCTTTGAGTATGATTTTAGAAATCGCCCTTTAATGATAGATATTCTGAGTGTCTTTCAAAGGTTTGTATATATTCTTTACAGCATTTATCTTGAACTTTTCTGTGACTATGAGATTTTTGGATAGAATAATTTCATAAAGTTGTAATTTTATTGGGTCTGATGCATTTTATTTAGTGAGGTTTATGTGTGAGAAGATCCAGAACATATGCTTTTATGAGGGATATGGTCCTGACCATACAACCATAGAAGAATGGCTACGTTGCTACTCGATACAACTGATTCTATTGGCTAGAGTAATTGGCTAGTATTGCAGATACTTTACCTGATCAAAGTTCTTTTTTATAATTATGTGCCTCACACACTGGTCCTTAACATCATCATCATCATCATCATACTTGTTGCTATTAAATATTCAATATGAAGTCATTTTGGAAGCCCATACTTGATAATGTGAAAGCATTTTTTCTGGTAGATCAGAATTCAGACTCGTGTACCACAGCTTAAGGTTGAGGTTACATGAAAGCATTAAGTTGAATTGTTTGCTAGGAATGTATGTAATGTATTCAGAGCAAGTTTAATAATTTCAATAATTTTTTTAAAGCTTCTGAACACCATTTTTCTTCTGCGCTCTCCAATGTTGTGATTCTACACTTCTGTTGGCTTGGCATTCAAGTGGGAATAATATGGTCTTTTGTTGTATATCTTGTTTCATATGTTATTCTGTCTATATTTGTTTCCAAAATGTAGTGTTACCAAGGGCCAAGTTGGAGAAATTATAATATCTTTGGGTCTAGAGCTTGAACATATTTGTGGCTGCACTGCTTTCAATTGCGATTCTTAATTGTCTACATAGACAGATTACCATGTTTGCCCCTCTTTTAAGTTGGCATTATAGTCATTGAAAGTGCACTATGCAGAGTTCCTAGGATTAGTCTGAGTTTATCTGAAGAATTCCATGAACTTTATTAACATCCTCAAATGTTTTACTAGTGAAACTAGTTTTAGGGTAACTTCTTTATGATGGTGCAAATTGTCTTTTGTAATTGTGCAACTGCTACTACGATTATCAATAGTCATATATAATGGATAATATGTGAGTACATATGGGATTTGTTGGGTTGTGTTAATAAACTACAACTTGGATTTACTAAATACTCTCGAAGGTGTGTAGCTTGATATTTTTTTTTTGGGTCAGAAAAAGGTGTAGCTTGATAACGTATCCTATTAGAAGAGGGCCCGAGTTGGAAAGTATATGTTAGAAGGAACAAAAATGGCTCAAAGAATCAAGTGGCTGGCATCTATTTGTTGGGCCCTGTTAGTTGAAGTAGTTTGTTGCTTAGCTCTCTAACTGCAATTCCAGAGGTAGGATAAAAATCGAGAAGACAATGTAAGTGAATTCAGTTTGGTGTTCAGTTAGTTTTGGGTGAGAGACCAGACTTTCAAATTCCTTGAGAAGAGACCACTGTACATCATTCGTGCTCTTCCTGGTACTGGATAACTATTGATCAAGAATCAGAAGAGTATACTCAATAAAATTCCCTAACTTTCTTTCTTCTAGTCTATACATTCTGTACCAGCACGTATCATACTCCAAAAAAACAAGTAGGTGTATTAGTACCCTTATGTAACATATTTTACACTGATGATTTTATTTCTCCCGAAGCTGCAACCTTGATGTACACCTTTTTGGAATGATTTTGATATGACTATCAAATTATATGAATTTATTATTCACATAAGGATGAAATTTGTCCACAAATATACGATGATTCACCATATCAGAATTGCAATGGTCCCATGGGGATTCTCAAATAGTGGGTTGTCTCGTGCTAGAAAGAAGAAATGTGGGATACAATGGTGCATAGTTAGCTTTTATACATTTTCAATGCTCAGAAGAGGTAACCCTTTTCGGTATATTTATGAAAATCTATATTACATTTCGCTATTTTTAAATGCCTTAAATCAATTACATATGGACACCATTTTATAACATGGTGAAATATGCAATTGACTAGAAGCATCTATGCACAGCATTTAGCAAGCTTATCTATTGTAGCTAGCTTGTCACATATGAAGGCTTGATGGTTCTTTTTTTTAAGTCACCTCTGATCCACAATAGCTGAAAGAACTAAAACAATAATGTTTCCACACATGGAATTGTTTGTAGTTAAGCACGGTTATCTTTTTAGTAAATTTCTACGTATCTTTTGAAATTTACTCTGTTGTTAACCATCCTGCCTTGCAGTGCTCTGAATGAGCTGGCCAATGATGGGGAATGGAGATATCTAGGAAATGTGAAAGTCAATCCAAAATCAGGTAGCTCTGGATACACAGAGTGGTTCCTCTCAAAGGATCATCTTCAGGTGGGTGACATGGTTCGAACCAGAAAGCTTCCCAATTCAAGCAGACTTCAAAACATGGACATCCCAGGAGGAACTGTTGTTAGTTTAGACTGTAACACAGATCACAGGTTCGCACTTGTGAGGGTCCATGGAAATGACGACCCTATTAGAATTCATGTATCATCCCTTGAACGTGTCACATATGGCTTGGTAGCTGGTGATTGGGTACACTTGAGGGATGAAAACGAGAAGCACTCACCTGTGGGCATTCTACACTCCATCAATCGTGATGGTAGAGTATCTGTTGGATTTATTGGGCTGCAAACTCTCTGGGAGGGAAACTCTTCTGAACTAGAAAAGGTGAAAACTTACTTTGTTGGCCAGTTTGTCAGGCACAAAAACAACGTTTCAAGTCCTCGATTTGAGTGGCGTCGCAAAAGGGGAGGTGCCTGGGCTGCTGGTAGGATCTCATGGATTCTTCCAAATGGAGGTTTGGTTGTCAAGTTCCCAGGGATGCTTCCTTTTGGCAATGAACCAAACACCTACTTAGCTGATCCCTCTGAGGTTGAAGTGGTTGAGTTCAGGACTTGTCCCGGGATCATAGAAAAGTATCAACATGTAGAGGATCATCACTGGGCAGTTAGACCAGTTCTAATTGCATTTGGTATATTCACTGCTTTCAAATTTGGCATACTAGTAGGAAAGAAAGTGAGGAGGAACAACAAGGTCAATGCAGTAGAAATTGAAAGTCAATATCTTGCTGGTCAAAATCAAAATCCCACCTCTGCTTCAACTACTACTACTACCACAATGAGATCTTCCAGTGCTACAAAACAAGGCACACAACATGGATTCCTGCAGTTGCTGTCATGATTTTGAAGGGAATTGGTAACACATCCAATAGCCGGTAGATTTTGCTTTTGTTTAGTGTTTCGAAATCAATACAGTTTACTTTGAAAATGATATGAAATGGTAGGTACTAATTGTACATGAATGCCATCAGGGCTGACTCTGAATGTTGACATCGTACATAACCTGCAAATGATTTGCTCTGTACATATTCTCCACCAATGCTGTGCAAAATGAACACAAATTTCTTTACTTGGTTCCTCAACTTTAAAGAAAAATGGTAGGGTAGGAGCGAAATGAAGTAAGCAATGGATCAAGATACAATATGTGTTGTGAGTTTTTAACCATTGATTGATATCAGCTCTAGTGATATCGCATGCTTTGGTATTTTTTTTTTCTTGTGAAGATTGAGAATATTTACTATATTTATGGATTTGAATCCAACGTACCAAGATATTTGCGTACGGATAGATTTATGTTCGGGGAAGAAATTTCTTTGCAGGAGATATGCCCATTTTGGGAGGAGTCCAAGGGAGTCTGCAGGAATTTCTCTGGTGGAATATTTTCTTGTGAAGAACGATATGATTGGTTTCATTTTTTAAGAACTATTATTTTAAAACTATTTTAAAAATCATCATCATTTAAAAAAAAAAAAACATCATGGGAGCCTACAACAGTAAATGACTCCTGTTTTGCAAAATGAAACAAATAGTTTATATTGAGATGATAAAGTCCCTTTAATGACTTCTTTCCTTATTAATTACAAATACATTTTATTATTATTATTATTTAAAATAAAAAGTCAAATAGAAATTATGATATATATATATATTATGAATTTCAATGTAAATAAACAACAATATTTTACTCTAAATATTCATATAAATAATACATGAGAATAAAATAAAAAGGATTAAACACTTGTTAGTAATTTCTTTAATTTTAAATAACTTATATGAATGGGATATATATATATATATATATATATATATATTAATATAATATTTTTATTTTTTTAAACAACTCTTTTAAACCTTTCTTTAAAATAATTCTTTGAAAGTTATTTAGTGATCTACTTTGTTTTATTAAAAAATATTTAAAAAAAATAGTATTTTACCTATTTCAATAAATAATACTTATTGAAGGTGCTATAAGTACTTATATTTCATTTCCAAATCTAAAGAAACTTTATATCATTCATCTTAAATATTCATAATTTTTTGAGTTAACTTGGATAAACTAATTAATAGTATTTTAAAATATAATAACTAATGTATCATTCAGCTAGAAATGGATGTTAAGATATAAGAAATTTTCTAAAATAATATCTTATAAATAAAAACAAAGGAAGTATCTAAGAGATTAAATTATATATGACCTATTCTCTTAATATCAAAACAGAAATCTACCAAATTCTTTCATGCATAAAATTGTTATAGTTGGACAAGTGAAACCACAAGTGACATGTCTGATGATTTATAAAATCATTAATATCTAATTCTCATTATATTTTTCTCCTCTAAAAATTCTTGTGAAATAAATTGTGACATTGATTTGTTAATTGCCCCTACATTTTTTTTTTGTACTTTATTATATGTCAAATACTGAAACCAACACCATTCATTATTGAAGGAAAATGACGTTTTCTTGTTTTCACCTTCTTCATTTGTCTGCGATTGTTTGCCTCCATCTGCTCTGTTGACACAAAACTTGTTGCAATAATTTTTCATTTTCTTCATCTGCTTGTTCTCTTCCCACGTTTGAAGCACACTTTTTTTAGGTGGGGTATCTTTTTTCACCAAAACATTATGTTACACAAAAATCAAGTGATTTTTTTTTTCAACCTATGGACATTATCTAGTAATGTCCCCTAGCATTTCATTTTATACTAATATAACTTGGTTAAAAATAAATAAAATGTAATCAAATATTATTTTCATTAACTTGAAGTGAGGCATACATATTAGTCATAACTTCTAAGGATAAGAACAAGCAAGTTCCATAGAGAATAATTTAAGATACCATTTGGGCTCTATTGAAAGGTCTCTAAATTAGCCAAATGGTGCCTCCATTTGGTAAGGATGTTTGAAATCCTAGTCATATCCAAAGGGTCTTTATATGCAACCATTTCATGATGTGTAGTGTGCAATTTCAATTTCCACTTCAAAAATCATTTTCTACTTCACGTGGCTCCAAAAGGATATAAAGTGGCTTTCCATTCACCTTGTTGCACCCTACCTGAAACAAGGCTATAGTTTGTTTCACTTCCATGATTTCAAAAGTAAAATTCTGTGACATCATGGAACATATTAGAAAATTAATGAGTTTCATTTAACCTTAAAAACCAGTTTATTATAAAATAAGAGTATCTCTAATTAACATGAATATAATATTTTTTTACAAGAATTTATCTTAACACTGCTAATAACAAGAAGATGGAATTTTTTAAGACTAATTAGCAAAGCAAAACTTTCAAAAGCAATGATTTAATTTAGCCATTACCTTGGGATCTGACACACCAATCACACAACCGCACTCCACCACTTCTGCACCAGCACGTTCTACAAAATAAATTCAAAAGAAACTCAGCATTTTAGGGACAAAATAAAGAAAAATATGGGTTTATATTTGATCCTATGATTCTTTCTGGTGGTTACATTATCTTGGTGTGAGTGACAAAACAGTCATATGTATGTAAGTCTTTGGTGAAATTTGCTTTCTAATTTCTAATTTAGTTTATAAGGAAAAAATGGTTAGAGTCAAAACAAGTTTTAAGAACAGAAGGAAATTTAATAAAAAAAAAAAAATGAGTGAATTAAAAGAAGGAAGAGAAAAGGGAAAAAGCATGTATGAACCCTTAATTTAAAGGGCATCATGATCTGCACTCATAGGAATTTAAAGCTGAATACATCTTTTCTTGCTCACCACAGAAACACATTCACTTTAGAAGAGAATTTTTGTTGCAGAAAAGAATATAGAACAAAACAGTTATTCCAATCATAAAAGCCTGCAAGAGCAAATCACCTAGAAGTCTAGTTGCTGCTGACAGAGTTCCACCTGTAGCCACCAAATCATCAATAATTATGACCCGTTCACTGGCCTGAACAGCCCCAACATGCATCTCCAAGCAATCACTGCCATATTCTAGAACATATTTTTCTGATATTACTTCACCTAAACATGAATCAACTCAAAGATTAGGCATCAATAAGACCAAATTAGTGCACAGGAACATGTAGTAGAGCTAAAAGAGCCTGAGAATCTTTTTTGTGTGAATAATTGACCCCAGGAGTTACTTTCAACTTACATGATCAAATATCCTGTTTTCATAACTAAAAAGTAAAGCTAAGCAACAGTACATCCACAGACATCTATTCCAACTAAAATGATGATTCAATATGTATATGTGTGGCATTAGGGAACTTACTTAGGTTCTTCCTCTTGAAACAAAAAATGTAAAATTTGGAGCCAATTGTGTTTGGATGAACCAGTAATCCACAAGCACAAACAGTAAAACAGAATCTAAAGTAATAATGAATAGTCAAATTATATGCATGACAAGGACTTCCCACTCAGAATAGACCCTCCTATCCACTGAAAATGCTCTTCAGTCAGGTTCAGTTCTTTTGGACTATGTTTGGTATATTCTAGTTTTAACTTAAAACAGATTAAGAATAATAGTAGCGCTTAATTATACTCAACACAACATAGATATACCTGGTAGCTTTCCAGGTTTGCATAAAGGAACAAACTTGGCACCAATGCCTAACGCAATTGAGGAACCAAAAATGAATCCCCTGGCTTCAACCCCTTCATATAATCCAATTGCATTAGCATGTAAACCAATAAAAGCCAACATTTATTAGCTCCTATGTGAGAAGGGTCATCATCATTATTCAGGTATTAAACATGTCACAGGGTTGCAAATGCAAGTGCAGAGTGATTTGCCAAAACATAATCATAACTTAATTTAGTAGTGCCATCTGAATGGTTAAACTCAGTGTCCCATCATGAAAGGTACACAACTTAGAGATTCAATGAATGCACCTTTTGCTTAAAAAGTTAAAATGACTTATCATGCAAGGTTTTAAATTGCGATTATGACTCCAATACAATAATTAGTATTTTGGAAAATTACGGACAAAGACAACTATGCAGTCACTATTGTGGTCACCAAGATTCCTAAAACCTTGACTGAGTTTGATTTAACTGTAACCTTAGGTACCTCTTAAGTTGAACCACAACAAACTTACTGTCAGTTCTTACCCAACAAAAAGTTTAAAGGAACAGAAAAAAAAGTCATTCCCCTTACAAACTCCAACATACATGCAGATATGTGATAACAAGAACAGGTAAACAAAGACTATATGATATATCAGTTGCGCTAAAAAAGAGGCCAAAAACAAACTCTTTTGAAAACTAAAATAGAAGAAGAACATGGCTGATGCAGAACATCGATTTCCCACAAAAAATTGCTTCCTCTATCATGCAAAGAAGTACATAATACTCTAGAGTACTAATATTTATTTGTGTTTCAATAATAATAATAAAAAAGATGAAAAAATGGTTCTGAGTTCTAAGTTCTATAAAGGTCGTACATGCAGAAGAAGTTAGAGCAAAGTATAGTAGATTACCGGCAACAACAGAAATATCCATGTCTCTGTAACGATCAACAAAAATGTCCACCGCGTCTTTAAACGCTTTGTGATCCAACAACAATGTTGTTATATCTTGAAACATTATTCCTGGTTCATTTAATTTAATAACAACAGCATAATATACCAGAAATGAAAACAAGACCATGTTTCGGGAAGTAAGTAACTAAGCATCATCATTCATCAATATTATTATCATTTAGTATTGGTACTAGACATTAGTATTATTATAATGATGAAATTAAGACCTTGTTTGGGGAAGTGAGGCACCACTCTGATGGCTTGGGAGATGGCTTGAAGCCTTTGTTCTTCCCCCTTCTTCGCACCATTTTCTAAGACAAACATGGTCTCTGTTAGAGAAATGAGATAAGTGTTACCTTTTTTCTTTGGGAACAATTTTTGTGTGCAAGTAAATATAATTGCAGGGAGTGTTATTATGATTGTGTGTTGTGTTGTGTTGTGAAGGACTTTGAGGTTGATGTGTGGGGCTATGAGCTTTGTTTGAGGTTGAGCCAACAAAACCTAGAACACAGTTAAAAGAGAACTAATCAAGGTTGTGGGAGTGGCACGACCACGCGAATTTGGAGCACGTGTATCACACGGGTTCTTTGTCGTTTTCTGGGACTTTTTGTTGACTCAAAAATGCCTTCACCAATTCAAAGTCAAAAACATAAAAAAGATGGTTGGTTGGTGCCAAAAGGATTTTCATTTTGCTCCCATGAAATCTGGAATATGTTTAGGGCAGAAACTATAATAGTAAATTAAAAATTTTAATACTTTTTTTTAAATTATTAAATTTTTAATCACTCATCTTTATTTTTGTACTACTCTGTTTAAGCAAATAATAATAATAATAATAATAATATTCATGTCACTTAAATATATATATATATATATATATATATATATATGAATAAATTTCAAGTTTTTAAATTATCAAAAAATTTAGAATAATAAATGAATAATTTGAAAACGTGAAAATAGTTTTATTATTATTATTATTATGTATGAATTATGGAAATACTTTATCTTTTGAAGTGTACCTTACACTTTAATAAAGTTAGATAATGCTAATATTTGATTCAATTGATATGGAATTTAACGTTGTTGGTAAGATTTTAGGTTTCAATCTTTTAAGTAAAAAAATCAAGTGTTACAACAGAACCCACCTACCTCCATTGAATTAACGACGGTTAGGAGTGTTTTTCAACCATAAATGAAACGATTAAAATAATTATATTCTGTACTGTTGGGTTAATTTATTTAAAAAAAAATTATTTAACTACATGTTGTTTTAATGGTTATTTTTGTTATACTTAATGTTCATTATAAAAAATAAAATGTCAATTCACATAGTCATTAGTAGTGAAACACAAAAAAATATTTATCAAAGTAAATAGATTTATTTTCAGTTCTATAAATTTTCAATTTAAAACACTATAATTTACTTAAATATTTAACAAAATAAAATATATAAAATAAAATAGAAATAAAATTATAATAATGTTTATGGATTTCACATAGTTTATAATTGAGATAAAAAATCATTTATATATATTTTGCTGTCTTAATTCATCGTTTTACTGATTAAAATTTTAAAATCCATGTTAATTGACCTTAATGGAAGATTAAGTACATATGTTATATATTAAAATGAATTTTATGAATGTATTAATTGAATTTAAGTTAGGAAGAGTGTGATTGTGACAGAAATTGATTACGCGCTGAGCGATGTGGTGCGGGGTTTGTGGGAGGCCAGTCCACGTGCATGAAACCCAGATGCAGGGGGCTTATGACTCACACGTCCCCCACCCCACCACACATTTTCATTCATTTCTATATTTATGTACTTTTTCGTTTACCACCTTTCGCCACGTCATTTTTTTAAAATTTCAATATTCAATAAAATAAGAGATTAATTTGTGAAAAGTTCAATATTATCAGCACGATAGAAACAAAAAATTAAAAAAAAACCTAGCTTTTCATTTTTTTCAAAAGTTAAAATAGTTAACTTTCTAATACTACTTTTATACCATAACTTTTCTTTTTCTTTTTCTAAAACAAAATCAAAAGTATTAAATATATATATATATATATATATATATATGAAAAAAAAAAACATATGCCCAACTAAAGTATATTATGTTTCATTAAAAACAACCATTTTCCACCTTTAGGGATTAAGAAAAGAGACACTCAACTTTATTTGAGTTGTATATAAATAAGAAGATAAGGGATGTGGACCATTACATTCAAGTTATTATCATCTTTACACTTCCTATCACATCTCTAAGATTACAATATCCTTTGTATAACTTTTCTTAACATATTATTTTGTTTTATCACTCATAAATTCAAACAATTAATAAGACACCATTATTTATACTCGAGGGGGATAAATTACTCAAGTTAACAAATTTATTTTCTTTTAAAATATTAAATTAAAAAAATAGAATTAAAACAAGACTTAAATATGTAAAATTAGCAACTTTTAATTTTAATTTCTTGTACTGACAAACTTATATGAACTTTAGTTGCAATTTCTGTTAAATATATTTTTTTTCATATTTCCAATATTTTAGATTATTAATTTTTATTTTTAACACCTATTATAGAATATTGTATCACAATATCTTTTAGAATAATCATTTATTTTTTTCATATTGAAAAACTAATTTTATAGAAAACCTAAAATTAAAAAGAATTACGAAAACCAAAATTAAAATATATTTAAATCATATAATAAAAACTATTGACAAAATATAATTAGTCAACGTAATAATAATAATAATAATATGATAATTAATGATTAATAACGTACAGTACAGTGTATTTTGAAAAAGTATGTCACGTTCTCTGTATTCGCTCTTTCTGATGGATGAAGTACGAAAGTGGGGTGTCTGTATCCTAGCCGTAGATTAGATTACATCCAATGTTCAAATTCTTTTGTCGAATAAGATCATAACATTCCATTCTTTTCCTTTTTCTGGAACACCAAAATCTAACCTAACATATTACCAGAATAAAAAATAACTACCAGTGTACTGCATTATTTCAATTTAATGTCTACAGTTATTTTTTTATTGATTTAAATATATTTTTAGTTTTTACATTTTCTATAAATTTGTCCTCCTTCTACTATAAATAATATTAAAAAAAATAATATAAATTTTGATATATTAAAAAATCCTATATATATTTATATATCTTTTCTTAATTTAATTTTAAAACAAATAATGTCCTATATAACACTAATTCGCCATAATCATATCAGTTTAGCAAGCTAGAATATGAATGAACCATTTAAATAATAATATGGGATGATTTTGAATTTTTTTTTAAATTCTCAAGTGAAAAATATTAATCAAAGAGGTTAAACTATTTTAAATGTGAAAAGTAAAAAATAAACTTAGTCCAATTAAATAATTAAAAATAATTTTAATTTTTTTTATGCATCCCTGTAAATTTACGAAATATGTTGGATATGTTATAAAAATGATTCAGACGATGATATAATTAATAATATTTTCTTGTTTTAATGTGACTAAAATTAATACGACATTAAGTACACACTTGTCGATTAACTATGTGTTTATATAGGTGTTACACAATTTCAGTTTGATACTTTTATGTAAAAATATTATTAAGTTCCTAATTTTATTTTGAAAATTTTTTAAACTTTAAATTGAAGAATTACATGTAAAGTTATATTATTCTATAATCTCAATTTTGATAAAGTGATATTGTTATTATATATTTATTGGATTTAAATGATTAGTTGTATCTATTGGTTTGTTAAATGATTAAAATCATGGATTAATACTTTAACTATCTTAAATTATATGATTATAAATTATTCATAAAATACAAGTATCTCAAATCAATTTTTTAATTAAATATTAAATACTATTTAGTTACTTGTTTTTAAAATGAGTATATTTCACATCAGAATTCATACATCTATCAAATAATAAATTAGAAACACATTTCATTTACTTTTTTATTCTCATGAATTATCTGGCATTATAATTATAATCATATATACGTACAAAACAAATACCCATAATTAAGCATTTTAGCGAATTATTTTAATTGGAGCAAAAACATAGTCACTTAAATATTCTTTCATCATTACTTAAACAATCAATATATTGTATCAAGTCGTCTTATTATTTATTTATTTTCTTATGTTTCTCTTATTCAAAAAGATTAAAAGGATTTTTTTTAACGAGAATTTCTCATTTAAACGTAAATTTATTGCTTTACAAAAATAACTAGTTTTTCTTAATTTTTTCCTTACTTTCTTGTACCAAAACTACAAAGAAATTCTAAAGTCTTAACAACTTATAAGAAGTTCAATCTTATTGAATACCTCATTATGATTCTAAACTAACATAGATTCATATTTTACTTAGGAAACTCCACATGCAATAACCCTAATATTCCCATGCAAACATTTTTCAAGTTACTTATAAGATGATAATTAATAATCTAAGTTAAATGATATCACCTCAATTATTTTTTTGAAAATATTAAACAAATTTCATACTAACTAAATAACACTAGTGCATTTTTTAGCATTAAAATAAATATCTAATTTATCTAAATCTTTAGTAAAACAATATTTTTTAATAAAAATAAATAAAAATATTTAAACTTCAATTAAAATTTCAATATATATAAAAAATTATTTTATAGAAGAAAATAATAATTTAATTATAATATATTAACATATAATAACATTGTCACTAAATTATTAATTATAAAATATAAATTATATTTTGAGAAAAATACTATTTAATATAAAAATAAATAGTTATAAAATTTATGATTAAATATATTAACTTATTATTATATTTATATATGATTTTAATATAAACATATTAAGAATTGTTACTTTATCACTGGTATAATAGTATTACAATCTTTCTGTCCTCCTTAAATTACTGTGATAATAATTAGTTTGACGTTTTCCTTACCAATATAGACCTTTATAGAGTAAAACATGTTTAGTTAATTTTGAAAATATCTATAAATACAAAGCTAAATTATTTCATAAATTTTTTTATCTCATTAAACATAATCATCTCAATTTTCTCTAAGAATTAAGTGTTGGTATTATATTAAAATTCATGTGTGAAAGTGACGAGAAGGAGTTGAAGTCATAAGGAATATAATTGTGAAAAATAGATAAATTATCTCTAACTTTTTAAGAGATTTTTTAGGAATTTATCTTACAATTGGATAAAAACAACTGGTTTATAATTATTTAAAGCCTTTTTAAGATAGAAATAAAAATAAATGAGTTTTCAATAATTTTGAATTATTTACATTTAAATTTTAAAATAAAAATTAGAAATTTTATATGAGATGGTTTTTAAAAAATACATAATTTAACTTTTTGAAATCTACTTTTTCTGTAAATTGAAGTGGATTCAACATAGTTTAACTAGAATATGAGTTTATTGAAAGCATGTAAGTGGTTCCCTTTACACTTGTGCATTTTTCACTCAATGGAAAAAGTTATTTCCACTTTTGTGTCTGATTTTCTGTCATGGTATTGCACCATTCTTGATAGCTTTTGACATTGTGAAAAAAGAAGGTTACAAAATTGTACAAGCTCTACTAAGTTATGAATAAAAAATTCTAGCTGTGGGAAAAGGTGTGCACATTGAGTGGTAGAAAAGGCCACAATTGTTCTAGGATATATGAATCAATCATATATTTGTTCTAGGATACATGGCTATCCCACCCACTAGGTTCAAATTCTTAAATCCAAGAGCCTTCAAGAAAAAGTGTGTTCATTCAGTTCAAGATCCATTTTCCAAGTTGAGACCAAATGAGATGTTTCCAACAAATCATAGATATTTCTTGAGACCCACATGGTTGATTGTTCAATTGTTTGTCCCATGTAACCAACCATGTCTTCTTTCTTAGTCAAATATCTTCTACTCATCATGTCTTCCTAACGATCTCACGCATGGTCAAGATTGTTTTTTTTTTTTTGTGGGCTTTAGAAGAACTGTGAAGAATGTCTCACTTGGGCTTTTTAGAGGGGATTCTTGTGTTGATGCAAAGTGAGTCAAGATAGGCCCAACTCTCCAATCTTTTTTAAAGAAAACATATATAATTTACACAAATTAGATAAATTCACTTTATGTAACTCTAATTTTTAAGTAACATGTAGAAAAATTTGAAATTTAAAAAACATATTTACTTAATATTTAATGTACATAATTATTTTCATTTTTGTCAATCTCAATAATTTGGTCTCTTAAGCTTATTATTAGCAAAACTAAACAACAAAAACTCCTCAATCTGCACTAAAAACATTGGATGTGTCTTTATATGTAAAAATCTTTGTAAGGAAACCAATGATTACTAAAATTATGTTAGTTACATCTCCTAATTGCTAAACAATATGGGCACCATGGATTAGTAAAAGCAATTTTTCCATTCTTACAAAATTTAACAGAATTCATTAGTGTAATCTACAATGATTACCATTTGGTTCTTATAACAATACGAGACCAAATTAATGTATGACATTGTAAGGACCAAATTAAAGATATGCTATATAGAGACCAATTTAATAAATTTTTACTTATAGAAACTTTACGTGTTTATTAAGCATGAAATGTTTGGGACCTTTGGAATCTAAGCTTGTTTGGAACAACAAAAAGTAGTGGAAATGGAAATGAAATTCTTATATTAAAGATGGCTCCACTGTGCGTAGTTTCTACAACCACACGAGAGGAAAAAGAAGATTAAAATATGCGCATTAATCATCCTTTCCACCCCTCATTTTGGATTTGCAACTTTGCTTGCCATTTGAGGCCTAGCTTGATATGCTTTTACTATATCATATGACTTGAATATAAAAAAAAAGTATTTAGATATTTGAATCCTATACAAAAAAAGTCTTATAATATATGATGAATTATATGACTTTTATTTAAAAAGACTTGTGTATTATTATAATTAATTATGATATTTTTTAATTATACATACTAATTAATTATTTAATAAAAACATACAAATAATATTTATTTAATAAATTACATAAGGGACGAAAGTGAAAGGGTTTAGGATGCTCTAAAATGTAAGTAGCTATTTTAATAAAATCCTGAATTGCATTTTGTGAGAAGGTTTTTTCCATAAAATGTGTGTATATAACTTAAAAATAATTTTTGAAAAGTTAAACATGAAAGCTCTTAATATAAAACCTCACCCACACAAGTGTACATGGTCATGCATGGACCTCACGGGTGGTAGGGGGACCACGAGTCCATGTCTCCTTTATTTCTTTTTGTGAACTTGATTGATACTCCTTCTTCACGATAACAACAATATAACCATAATTTGGATTTGGATAATAACAATAATAATACAATAATACGAATCTTAACTATTGATTTTAGGAGTCAAATAATATATTATTAATAAATAATAAATAAATATAAAAAAAAAAGAATATAAAAAATGAAAAGATAAAATTATAGATATATACTTAAATATATTTAATGATAATTAAGTTTTAGAAAAATAAAATCATAAATTATATGGAGTTACAAAACTGAAAAGAGATAAAATTAAAAAATAAATAAAATTATAAATATACAAATAAATATATTAAATATTGATTATGTTTAAGGGTGCAAAAATTATAAATTACCTTAAAAAGATTTGTTAGGTAGATTACGGTCCCTCCTCAGTTCCGAATAAAACCCGCCACTTACTACAACCGACATAATTGCCAAAAAGCTTGAAGATTGGTAAAAGCGTGGACAAGTGTTACACACAACTTCCACCATTTTTCCTGCATTCCCATTCGTTCTCATAACTCCCTCTTCACACCATGAAAAAAAATGCTTCTTGTTATTAATTTTATTCCCTTTATTATTACATAAAATGATTGAATTACTTAAATATATTATTTGGTGATAAATTGGATGCAAGCTAAATATTAGGAGCACTAGGACCGCATGTATATAATATTGTTGTTTTCAAGATTATTGGTGGTTCCAATAGAAGCGTGAGATGGAATCCTTCCCGTGTCCGCCCGGGACACGTCAAGCTTCTCTCGTTTCTTTCTTTATCCGATTCCCGTAGTCTGAGCACAAGGCTCCTGCCCCAGCTGTGCTTAACTTTGGCATTTATCTCAAAAACCATTTCCTTCTCTTCTTCTATTTGCTCCTTGCATTAACACTCTCAGACCCAATCATTTTCCTCCATATATAAACAACCCTTCGCTTTCTCTCTGTTATTCTCTGGTGAAACTGCCAAACTATGTTCGTCTCCGCACCTTCTACCCATGCTTGCGCCAGATTGTTGATGGCAAAGCCTTCAATCGGCGGTTAACTGCAATGCACAGCTCATCGCTCGTCCATGGCTTTCTCCGTTTCACTTCGCTCTACTACCTCTTCTCCATCTCACTCGCAGGTTCCTCCTCTCTCTCGCTTAGCTTCCTTCTTTTTGTTAATACTCTTGATTTCGCTAAAATCAAGTGTTGGAGAATAAGATTTTTAATAGATATGATAGTTTCGTTGTGATTCGATTAATTAAGAGTTGTTAAGGGAGTTTTTGTTTGGAGAATCGGATTTGAATGTGACTGTGTATGGTTTTGTTGTTTAGTTGTTTTGCTCGGTTAGGTTCAATAGGAGGCGTGCTAGTAGCCGATTAGGTTTCCAGTCGGACGGCGGAAGAAGATCTCGCCGTTTTCGGAATAGTGTTAGTGTTTGGTCGGTTTTGAACGACAATAGGCCTAGCTTGAATAGTTATGGAGCGGCGGAGTCTGCTAGGGTTTTGTTCGAGAGGTTGTTCGACCAGACGCAGAGCCGGTTCAGCGGGGAGGAACTGGATCTTCGGATTCTGGAATCGGATCTCGAGGCGGCGTTGACGGCGCTGAAGAAGAAAGAGGATCACTTGATGGAAGCGGAGAGGACGGTGTTGTTGGAGAATAGTAAGTTGAAGCACACGAAGGAGGAGTTGGAGCGGCAAGAGAGTGAGATTCAGGCTGCTAAGGTTAAGTATGAGAAGCTCCAGGAGGAGTTGAAGGAAACTACTGTTCAACTGGTTGCTCAGGCGAGCCAGGTGGAGGAGCTGAAGCTTACGGTTAGAGATCGGGATCGAGAGATTGATGCGGTCCGGTCTGCTCTAAGGTTGAAAGAGGGGGAAGTGGATAAAATGAGGGTTGAAATGGAGGTGAAGAGTCAGGAGGCTGCGGTTCTTGACTCTGAGCTTAGAGAGAGGGAGAAGGTTCTCGATGAAGCAAATGAGGTTATGAAGAAACAAAGGGCTGAGCTTGAGGAGCTGAAGAAGGCGGTTCAAGAGAAAGAGGAGGAGATTGAGGTCTTTGTGGATCAGAGGGAGGTTGAGAGGGAGAAGCTGAAGGTTGCCGAGGCCAATTTGGAGAAGCAGGCGATGGATTGGTTGTTGGCGCAGGAGGAGCTGAAGAGGCTGGGAGAGGATGCTGCGAGGCATGCCGCGGAGAGTAATGAGACTTTGGAGGATTTCAGAAGGGTGAAGAAGCTTCTCAATGATGTGAGGTTGGAATTGGTTTCGTCTCAGCAAGCGTTGGCATCTTCTAGAAGCAAAATGGAAGAGCAAGAGCGGTTGTTAGAACAACAGCTGTCTGAGCTTTCACAGCAGAGGGCAAGTGTCATGTCATACATGGAAAATTTAAAGGATGCACAGATAGAAGTGGAGAGTGAAAGAACAAAACTCAGGGTTGCCGAAGTACATAACAAAGAGCTTGAACGGGATCTGAAGATGGAAAAGGAGCTTATTAGTGAGTTAGAGGAGCAGCTGAAGAAAGAGAGAACTTCTTTAGCACAGGCAGTCACAGAAATGGATTTGCTTCAACGGGAACTGGAGAAAAAAAGTGCTGAATTTAGAGAAATAAGTGCTGTTCTTCAGGTCAAAGAGTCAGAGCTCGTTGATGCTAAGCTAGAAATCCAGCGTTTGAAATCTGATAAAGCTGCCCTTCAGGGTATCTTGGAGGAGAAAGATTTGGAGCTTTCCAATGCTAGGAAGATGCTGGTGGAAGTTAACCAGGAAATCTCCGATCTTAAGATGCTTATGAACAGCAAAGAAACCCAGCTTATTGAAGCAACCAGAATGCTAAGGGAGAAAGATGAGCATATGGAGATAATCCAGAGCAATTTGAATAATACCAACCAGAAGGCTTTCGAAGCTGAAACAGTGGTAGAAAGAATTTTAGATCTCACAAACAAACTGGTTGCCTCCATTAAGGATGAAGGCACCAGTTCGCCGAGCCCACTACTAGATGCAATGGGTAATCAACTGCTTGAGCAATTATCGGAGGAACCTGCTAATGAAATGAGATGGCTACAAAAAAGACTTAAGAATGAGCTTGAGTTGGCCAAGGAAAACTTAAAAGAAAAGGAGATGGAGGTTCTTGCTGCGCAGAGGGCACTAACAATAAAAGATGAGGAGCTGAAAATGACTCTTGCAAGATTGGATGCGAAAGAGGAAGAGTTGAAAAAAGTAAGGGAAGAGGTGACAGAAGATTCTAATGATCTTAAAAGGTTGTATGCTTTGGCACAGGAGAAAATTGGTGAGACAAGCTTAGGAGATTTGGCTATTGAGAAACTTCAGCTTGAGGCAGCTCAGCTTGAAGTTGAAGCTGCTACCAATGCCCTGCAAAAACTTGCCGAAATGAGTCGAGAACTTCTGAATAAGGCTATCTTGAGTGTTGAAGCTGATGACTATATCAGTGCTGTGCCAAGTAATGACGAAAACCCCAATTCGATCACAGATACCAATAAATTTGACTGTTTCTCTGAGATAAAAGCAGGAGTGGCTCGACTCTCAGCTTTGTCTGAGCAACTTGTGATGGAGGCTGGTATTGCTGCTGCAAACTAGGCGGTAATGAAGGTTGTTTTCGATATCTTTTGTGAGCAAAACCAATTCAAGATATGTACAATGTACAGATAGCGATCACATCTGTTTTTCGGTACTTCATTCCAAAATTTGTAGAATCTTCAACATTTTATGGTACTACTTACATTCAGAGTGTATTTGTTTTAAAGAACATAAATAGAATGGAAAGATTTTTTATTGCTGCTTTTCCCCAATCCTATCTTATATTAAATTAAATCAAATGTCTACATAAATCCAAGTCCCCTTCAAGATTGAGTCAAAGAGTGCCATAACTTTACAGGTGTTGTTTAAGTTTAATTTATTTACTCATCACAGTGTAAGTTTGTTTATTTATTATCTAAAAAAAACTATTTTGCATTCATCTATACACCTAGCAATTTACATCAATGACACCCTTTCTAAAACAAGAAAGGGTTATTACCAGACTGCAAGCAAAAATAGATTTATATACACGTTATATGACCCAAAGAGATGGACCGTAATTGAACTATTCTTATGAATAGCTGTATACGCACATATGAATCTCATAATGTTCATACTCATTCTGTTAATAAGTGGATAATTAAATTAATAAGTGAATAATTAAAATTTATATGTGGGTATAATTTTTGTTATCATCCTGCCAAAGAATAAAGTAGAAAAAAGTAAATAAATATAGACTAATCACTTTATATTAGTCATATTAGCATGCAATTAGTATTTGTTTGACACACAATTCAAAGAAAAAAAATGTATAATTTTGAAATTTAGAAACTGAAATTCGTTAAATTTAAAGTTTAGTGGTATAGTAATTAAGATAAAAATATATTAAAAAGAGATTAGAGAGAAAATATGAAAAAATAAATATTTATTTATATAAGAGTTTTATCAAGACTAAGAAATGTTAATTAAATAATTTATTATTTCAACTATTTTTATTTATATATCTAAAATAATCATAGTAATAACATCATACAAGAAAACTATAAAAACAAATAAATAATATTATAATATTTTATATATAACAAAAAAATACAATTTCTTAATAATAAAACTATAAAGTAATATAATATTTTGTTAAAAAATAAATATGAATTAAGCAACATTAAAAGCAAAACTGTAATAGAAAAAAATTAAACCTCATAGGAAAAGTAATCTATGAAGTTGTGGCGTAGTGTAGTTGGGTGAGTTTTAAAAGAAATGAATAAGAAATCATTAAGAAAATATGTTTAAAGTGAGTAATTAAAATGGATGAAATATATTTTTGTATTATAATAAAATAAATACTTGCATGGACTACCAATGTTTTGCAAATAGGACCGGCACAACCGGTTAAATCGGAAATCTAGAACTTACTACATTATTTTTAAATAATCATACTTTAATTAAATCGAGGTAAAATCGATAAAATTTAAAAAAAAATTTAATCAATTTTGATAAAAACAAAATTAAGGTCAATTTTTTAAAATATATTTCTTTCATAAAAATATAATATATTTTAGTTTTTTTATTTGGTAATTATATTAATTTTAAATAATAATTATTTTATTATATTCCTATCTTATTTTAATAATTATTTATTTTTTATTATCTAATATATTTAATATTTATAATTTTTATTATAATCTAAAAATAATTTTTATTATTATTTATTTATAATAAAAATATTATTATTAATAAATTTATTATATATTTATTATATTAAAAAATATTATTTTTATTAAATTCGATTTTATTTCTATTGATATTTAAATCTAAATTCATAATGATGGTTAAAATTGTGGAGTACATTAAAATATATTATTTTGTTTCATATATTATTAATTATTTTATTAAATTTTAATCATTATCATTGTAACGACCCTATAAATCGCTACTATAATGATGTCTTCGCAAAATAGTAAACAAGTAAATAACGACATCTATCTTACATTATATTACTATAATTGTAACATAGACTAAAATTTCGGTTCATTAACAGAACCTCAAAACATAGGAACATAAATTATTTATATATTATACATGTAAAAGTAGCTTCCACAAAGCTATCCCACTGAACTATCCCTACTGTCTAGTAGTCACATCTCCACCTCTCAACTCCTGATCTGCTCCCACATAAAAGTTATCATCGCAGTCTCATCCACATGGAAAAATAGGGGTAAGTATTAAATCATTCGATATAATAAAACAGATATAAAAGTAATAATTATATATTATGATCAATTACAAAATCATAACACACTAAGACACCTTTCGAAAGTATACCCTAACTATGCCCTAACTCAGAGGCTATCATTTGTGGACACATTGTGATCGGCACCCGCAGTACCATTCTGACCACCCTTCACACAGAGTAGGATTACTGGCGCCCTTCATCACTCATACTGGAGTACCCCTCCGAGCGTGCCACCAACTATCCCCCATCGACTTCTCACCACTTGATCTCATAGTCTACCTGACCCGACCAATCAGTGAAGTCTGAGACCTCATTCAGAATCCTCCGACATAGTTATTACACTAATGTACTCTGTATCACTCTGGGTACCATTCAAACACAACAAAAATCATTCACATATACTGAATTCTGGACCACCTGTTCTCACGGCTCATTTGGGTCAATAAATAATAGTATTTGACTGATTCTGGGCACTAACCTTCCTGCTCAGTCTAGCCAATATATAACGTCTCATGACTGATTCTGGGCATCAGCCCTCAGGCTCAATCTGACCCACACACGTCACAACACACTATTGATTCTTTAAAACTACTACTTTCATTCTATATTATATATATATATATATATATATATATATATATATATATATATTCTAAGTCATTTCCAAAATTATTTCCAAAATCATTTCCAAAATTATTTCTAAAATAATTAAATTACTATTTTACTCTTAATCTTTTTTTTTTAAATTCCATGTATGTCCCTAAATGACTATTTTACCCTTGGATATTTCTAAAAATTTCTTCCATGTCCCAAAAATGACTATTTTGCCCTTGGACATTTCCAAAAATTCCTTCCATGTCCCGAAAATAAATATTTTTCCCTTGGACATTTTCAAAAATTCCTTCCATGTCCCGAAAATGACTATTTTACCCTTGAACATTTTCAAAAATTCCATTTATGTCCAGTAGGATGTAAGATGATTATTTTACCCTTGATCTTTTTAAAAAAATCCCTACCATATCCCTTTCTTCTTCCTTCGCCCAGTAACCATACCAGATTTTTCCAGATTTCCAATTTCTAAGTTTCGAGCAACCAAACTAGTCTCAAATCGAAATTAAACATGAAATATATATAATTTAAGTTGAAAACAACAATTTTACCATATAATTTATCTTTAATTTTAAGAATTTCAAAAACTTTCAAACCATGAATAGTCCATCAAAATCAGAAATTCTTCAAAATCAGACATTCAAATAATTCATATCTCTACTCCTATTCCTTATTCACAGGGTATTCACAGAGTACCTAACAATTCAATTTCATATATTGAATGAATTAAACTTCCCCTTACCTTGTATTATATTTCTACCGAAATTTTTCCACTTAATTCAAACTCTCTCCCGTTTCACCAGATCCTGCACAAGTAGAGTCTCATTGCTTGAAATTTAGACAAAAGAAGAAGAAAGATGAGAGGGAGAACTACTTGTTGATGCCTCCTCCCCCTTTCTGGACGCGCATATATAAAAGAAAAATTTTACTGTGCATGAGGAAAACTTCGTTACGAAGTTTTCTTGCACAGTAATATTATTATAATATTAAAAAAAAAGCATACGTCACAATCTCCCCTCCACAAAAATTTTCGTCCTCGAAAATGAACTTACTTGGAAATAGATATGGATATGACTCTCGCATCTGATCCTCCATCTCCCAAGGGAAGTCTCCGGATTTCTGATCTCATACTACCTTCACCACTGAGATGGTTCTACTTCTAAGTTGCTTCAGCTGAGAATCCTTTATCCTCACTGGTCTCACATCAATGGAGAGATCGTCTCTAATCTGCACATCGTCTAACTCCAGGACATGACTGGGGTCATGCACATATTTCCTCAACTGAGATACATGAAATACATTGTGCAGATTTGCCAAATGAGGTGGCAACGCTAACTGATATGCCACTGGACCTACCTTCTTCAAAATCTGATATGGGCCAATAAACTTGGGAGTCAATTTCTTAGACTTAATTGCCCTTCCTACTCCAGTAGTAGGTCTGATTCTTAAAAATACATGGTCTCCCCCCTCAAATTCCAAAGGTCTCCTCCTTTAGTCCGCATATGATTTTTGTTTACTCATAGTAGCTCTCAATTTCTCCTGTATCTCCCGGACCTTCTCTGTAGTCTGCTGGAGTAACTCAGGTCCAATCAACACTTTCTCCTCATCTTGATACCAACATAAAGGTGTTTGACACCTCCTCCAATAAAGAGCCTCATATGGTGTCATTCCGATACTAGCATGATAACTGTTATTATATGTGAACTCTATTAATGGAAGAATATCATCCAACTTCCTAGATTATCCAACACACAAGACCTCAACAAGTCTTCTAGTGACTGGATAGTCCTCTCTGATTGTCCATCTGTCTGGGGATGATAGGCTGAACTCAACCTAAGTCGGGTACCTAATGCCTCTTGTAAAGTCTGCCAGAGTCGTGAAGTAAATCTAGGATCCCTATCTGAGATAATGCTAGATGTCACCCCATGTAATTGGACAATCTCGCGAATATATAATTGTGCCAGCTTAGCCATAGATATCCTCAGATTTATAGGGAGGAAATGTGCACTCTTCGTCAATCTATCCACTATCACCCAGATCGAATCGTGCCCCCGAACTGTCCGTGGTAAATGGGTAACAAAATCCATGGTAATGCTATCCCACTTCCACTCAGGTATCTCCATTTGTTGTAGCATTCCTCCCAGCCTCTGGTGTTCCACCTTTGCTTTCTGAAAAGTCAAACAAGCAGCCACATACTCTGCAATATCTCTCCTCATACCAGACCACCAATAAACCTTCTTCAGATCTTGATACATCTTAGTCATACCAGGGTGTAGACTCAGACGACTCCGATGACCTTCATCTAGTATTGCTCTCTTCAATTCTTGGTCAACAGGAATACAAATCCTTCCTCTGAATCTCAGAATATTATCCTCACCCATCTTGTAGTCAATGGTCTGCTTGGATCCTAACTGATCCATAACACCTTTCAACGTCATATTACCCTGTTGTCTATCTCTAATCATCTCGAGAAAATCATTAGTAATGGTAATGCTACCACAACTAATGCTAGTATCACGAAACTTTACATCTAGATGCAGATCCCTTAACTTCTCAAGTAATCTCAATTCATCCATCATCATTGCTGACATCTGAACTGCCTTCCTACTCAAGGCGTCAGCCACCACATTCGCCTTTCCTGGATGATAAAGTAACTGAAAGTCATAATCCTTCAGAAACACCATCCATCTTCTCTGTCTCATATTTAGCTCCTTCTGATCGAATAAATACTTCAGGCTCTTGTGATCACTAAAAACTTCAAATCTGACTCCATAAAGGAAATGTCTCCACATCTTGAGAGCAAACACCACTGCTGCTAGTTATAAGTCATGAATGGGATAATTCCTTTCATGAATTCTAAGTTGTCTCGACGCATATGTCACCGCCCTTTTATCTTGCATCAAGACACAACCTAACCCTTGAATAAAAGCATCACAATATACATGAAAAGATTGAGTCACATCTGGGATCACCAACACTGGGGAACTAGACAATCTTCTTTTCAGCTCCTAGAAACTCTCCTCACATCTATCTGTCCATGCAAAAGGTTGATTCTTACGGGTCAACTGTGTCAAAGGAGCTGCTATTTTAAAGAAACCCTCTATAAATTTTCGGTAATATCCTGCAAGTCCCACAAAATTACGCACTTCCGTCACTGTCTTAGGGGGTTCCCATTTTAACACTGCATCTACCTTGGTAGGATCTACAGATATCCCTTCTGTCGAAAAACTGCATCTGGTCTAACCAAAACTCACATTTTGAAAGTTTGGCATACAATTATTTCTCTCTTAACACAGCCAACACCGCCCTCAGATGTTCCTGGTGTTCTTCCCGAGTTCTAGAATAAATAAGAATGTTGTCTATAAAAACAATAACAAACTTATCTAAATAAGGATGGAAGATCCTGTTCATGTAGTCCATGAACACTGCAGGTGCATTTGTTACTCCAAACGACATGACCACATACTCATAATGGCCATATCTCGACCTGAACGCCGTCTTTTGTACTTCCTCTTCTTTAACCAGTATCTAATGGTATCCAGATCTCAACAACGAGTACTTATTCTTGATAGTCACCTTGTTTAGTTTTCGGTAATCAATACACAAACTAGAGCTCCCATCTTTCTTCTTTACTAGCAATACAGGAGCGCTCCAGGGAGATACACTGATACACTCGGCCGAATGAACTTCTTTTCTAGCAAATCCTCTACCTGTTTCTTCAATTCAGCCAATTCTGCTAGAGCCATCCGGTATGGTGCCATAGAGATTGGGCCTGGACCAGGAATTAGATCAATCCCAAATTCGACCTCTCTTTGAGGTGGCAGCCTTGGTATCTCATATGGAAACACATCAGGAAATTCACTCACAACCGGTACCTCTTCCAGGATATTATACTTCACTTCATCCATCTGAGTAGGATCAGATAACACTGAGCTCCCTCTCGTAACTCTTTCTGAACCTGTCGAGCTGATGTAATAAGCTCATCTCCTGATTCCGGATGCACCAACCTCTTCTGTCCACAGTCAATCAGAATGCGATTGGTGAATAACCAATTCATCCCTAAGATCACATCCATATCCTTCAAAGGTAAACCGATTAAGTTCACCTTGTACTGTCGTCCTTCTACGACAACTGGGCATCTTAAACACACATAGGAAGACACCACCAGTCCAGCTACTGGTGTAGATACCGTCAATTCATAGGGTACGTCACACACAAGTAACTTAAGTTTATCCATACAATTATCAGCAATAAAAGAATGGGTAGCACCTGAATCAAACAAAACTCGTAGAGGTATATCAGAGATAAAACACACACCTTGCACTAAATTCTCTGACCTCGATGTCTCTGCTCCTGACAAGGCAAACACCCGTCCTGCAGCTCTGGGTTTTGCGTCATTCCCCCTAGGTGCTAATGATGCCCCAGCTGAGACTATAACACTGGGCTTATGTGGACAGTCTCTAACCATATGTCCTGGCTTCTGGCAAGTGTAACAAAGACCTGCCCGAGAAGTCTGAGAAGGAGTAGTGAAGGCATTTTGTGCGCACTGATTCCTATAATGAGGACCTCCACATTGAAAATATTTCACCCCGGATACAGATCCCGATAATCTGGGTGCTAGGGTAACGCTGCAACTCCTGGAAGACTGGGTGACGTGAATCACAAGGAGTAATTTAGGATCTTTAGGGTTAGAACCTTGTAAGAAATTTAGGAATTTGAAAGAAGGTGGAAGGAAAGAATCACTCTTCCCAAGGGAGGCAACACACAAAGGATGTGACAGTCCTTTGATACAGCCAAGGGTTCTTGAATCACTCAAGAATTTAGGAGAATCACTCTCACTAAGATAAAAGAGATAAACTCTAATATTTCTGAATAAAATTTCACTTGTTATTTCTTGATAAAAATGGTTCAGCTGATATAGAAGCGTTGCCATCAGAATTACAAAAGACTCAATAAAAGAAAATAAATATTAATAATAACCCATTAATCTAGGAATTGAAAACTATTTAATGGAAACAAATAAAGGCTAATAATGATCCATTAACCTAGGAATTGAAACTACTTAATGACTGATTGTATTTGAAACTGTGGCAACCAAAAGTCAATCAGCTATGCACCCCTTGGTCTCCCAAAGGCTGATGACTAAATTTTCAATTGGGCCCTTATTACAACTTAAAACAAAATCAAACTAAAGTCCATTAATTGATTAATCCAAAACACAATTTGGTCAACCAACAATACTTGTTGAAGAGTTTCCTTTGTTTCCCTTGCTCTAGCCTTTATCATAGGTCATGTTCACATCACTGGGGGCGTGAATAAGGCATCCTCGTCTCTGATCTACTACCCCCACTCGGGACCCCACTTGGGTGGGTCCTCATCACTCTGACTCCTCCCTCCTGGAGTCTTTCTATTGTCTTTGTTTTCTATATATGATGCCTTCGCAAAATAGTAAACAAGTAAATAACGATATCTATATTACATTATATTACTGTAATTGTAACATAAACTAAAATTTCGGTTCATTAACGGAACCTCAAAACATAGTAACATAATTTATTTATATATTATACATGTAAAAGTAGCTCCCACAAAGTTATCTCACTGAACTATCCCTACTGTCCAGTAGTCACATCTCCACCTCTCAACTCCTGATCTGCTCCCACATAAAAATGATCATCGCGGTCTCATCCACATGGAAAAATAGGGGTAAGTATTAAATCATTCGATATAATAAAACAGATATAGAAGTAATAATTATATATTATGATCAATTACAAAATCATCAACACAGTAAGACACCTTTCGGAAGTATACCCTAACTATGCCCGAACTCAGAGGCTATCATCTGTGGGCACATTGTGATCGGCACCCGCAGTACCATTCTGACCACCCTCCACACAGAGTAGGATTACTGGCGCCCTTCATCACTCATATTGGAGTACCCCTCCGAGCGCGCCACCAGCCATCCCCCCATCGACTTCTCACCACTTGATCTCGTAGTCTACTTGACCCGACCAATCAGTGAAGTCTGAGACCTCATTCAGAATCCTCCAACATAGTTATTACACTAATGTACTTTGTACCACTCTGAGTACCATTCAAACACAACAAAAATCATTCACATATGCTGAATTCTGGACCACCTGTCCTCATGACTCATTTGGGTCAATAAATAATAGTATTTGACTGATTCTGGGCACCAACCCTCCCAATTAGTCTAGCCAATATATAACGTCTCATGACTGATTCTGGGCATTAACCCTCAGGCTCAGTCTGACCCACACACATCACAACACACTACTAATTATTTAAAACTGTTACTTTCATTCTATATTATATATATATATATATATTTACGAAGTTATTTCCCAAATCATTTCCAAAATCATTAAATTACTATTTTACCCTTAATCTTTTCTTAAAATTCCATGTATATCCCTAAATGACTATTTTACCCTTGGACATTTCCAAAAATTCCTTCCATGTCCCGAAAATGACTATTTTGCCCTTGGATATTTCCAAAAATTCCTTCCATGCTCGAAAATGACTATTTTGCCCATGGACATTTTCAAAAATTCCTTCCATGTCCCGAAAATGACTATTTTACCCTTGAACATTTTCAAAAATTCCATTTATGTCCCTAGGATGTAAAATAACTATTTTACCCTTGATCTTTTTAAAAAATCCCCACCATATCCCTTTCTTCTTCCTTCGCCTAGTAACCATACCAGATTTTTCCAAATTTCCAATGTCTAAGTTTCAGGCAACCAAACTAGTCTCAAATCGAAATTAAACATGAATTATATCTAATTTAAGTTGAAAACAACAATTTTACCATATAATTCATCTTTAATTTTAAGAATTTCAGAAACTTTCAAACCATGAACATTCTATCAAAATAAGAAATTCTTCAAAATCAGACATTCAAATAATTCATATCTCTACTCCTATTTCTTATTCACAGGGTATTCACAGAGTACCCAACAATTCAATTTCATATATTGAATGAATTAAATTTCCCCTTACCTTGTATTATATTTCTACCGAAACTTTCCCACTTAATTCAAACTCTCTCCCATTTCACCAGATCCTACAAAAGTAGAGTCTCGTTGCTTGTAATTTGGAGAAAAGAAGAAGAAGGATGAGAGGGAGAACTACTTGCTGATGCCTCCTCCCCCCTTTCTGTACGCGCATATATAAAAGAAAAATTTTACTGTGCATGAAGAAAATTTCGTTACGAAGTTTTCTTGCACGAGTAATATTATTATAATATTAAAAAAAAGCATACGTCACAATCATTAAATAAGTGTGCATATGTTAATAGTGGTATTTTTTATGAAATTAATTTTTCAATAATAAAAATATATTAATATATTTGAAAAAATATTTTATCAAAAAATTTATATAACATAAGAAAATTATCAATCTTATATACCAATACTTTTTAAAACTTAAGAAAATGTAATTTCAACGAAACTTATTAGAAATATGATTTACGAATTCCCGTTATTATTGATCCTTTAAACTTGTTTTTGTTTGATTATAATTTGGGTGATTAAGATATGGATGTTCATTTGACCATTCAAATGCATAATTTAATACTTAATAAAATTTAACTTATAAAAAATAAATTTCGTAATGCTTGGACGAGGATATATATATATATATATAGTAACGACCTTAGAAATCGTTACTATAATGATATCTTCGCAAAATAGTAAACAAATAAATAACGACATCTATCTTACATTATATTACTGTAATTGTAACATAGACTGAAATTTCGGTTCATTAACGGAACCTCAAAACATAGTAACATAATTTATTTATATATTATATATGTAAAAGTAGCTCCCACAAAGTCATTCCACTGAACTATCTCTATTGTCCAGTAGTCACATCTCCACCTCTCAACTCCTGATATGCTCCCACATAAAAGTGATCATCACATTTCCATCCACATGGAAAAATAGGGGTAAGTATTAAATCATTCGATATAATAAAACAGATATAGAAGTAATAATTACATATTATCATCAATTACAAATCATCAATACACTAAGACGCCTTCCGGAAGTCTACCCTAACTATGCCTGAACTCAGAGACTATCATCTGTGGGCACATTGTGATCGGCACCCGCAATACCATTTTGACTACCCTCCACATAGAGTAGGATTACTGGCGCCCTTTATCACTCATACTGGAGTACCCCTCTGAGCACGCCACCAGTCATCCCCCCATCGACTTCTCACCACCTGATCTCGTAGTCTACCTGACCCGACCAATCAGTGAAGTCTGAGACCTCATTTAGAATCCTCTGACATAGTTATTACACTAATATACTTTGTACCACCCTGGGTACCATTCAAACACAACAAAAATCATTCACATCTGACCACCTGTCCTCACGGCTCATTCGGGTAAATAAATAATAGTACTTGGCTGATTCTGGGCACTAACCCTCTGGCTCAGTCCAGCCAATGCATAACATCTCATGACCGATTCCGGGCATCGGCCCTTAGACTCGATCGACCCACACACGTCACAACACACTATTGAATCTTTAAAAATGCTACCTTAATTCTATATTTTAAATATATATATATATATATATATATATATATATATATATATATATATATATATATATATTTTCGAAATCATTTCCAAAATCTTTTCCGAAATGATTAAATTACTATTTTGCCCTTAATCTTTTCTGAAAATTCCATGTATGTCCCTAAATGACTATTTTACCCCTTGGATATTTCCAAAAATTCCTTTTATGTCCCGAAAATGACTATTTTGCCCTTGGACATTTTTGAAAATTCCTTCCATGTCCCGAAAATGACTATTTCACCCTTGAATATTTTTGAAAATTCCATTTATGTCCCTAGGATGTAAAATGACTGTTTTACCCTTGACCTTTTTAAAAAATCCCCACCATATCCCTTTCTTCTTCCTTCGTCCAGTAACAGTATCAAATTTTGCAAAATTTATCAGATTTCAAATTACTCAATTTTAGACAATCAAACTAGTCCCAAATTCAAATTAAACATGACTTATATATAATTTAAGTTGAAAACAACAATTTTACCATATAATTCATCCTTAATTTCAAGAATTCCAAAAAATTTCAAACCGTGAATAGTTCATCAGAATAAAAAATTCTTTAAAATATGACATTAAAATAATTCATATCTCTACTCCTATTCCTTATTCACAGAGTACCCAACAATTCAATTCCATATATTGAATGAATTAAACTTCCCCTTACCTGGTGTGGTATTTCTACCGAAGATTTCCCACTTAATTCAAACTCTCTCCCGTTTCACCAGATCCTGCACGAGTAGAGTATTGTTGCTTGAAATTTAGACAAAAGAAGAAGAAGGATGAGAGGGAAATTTAGATTCTGCCTCCTCCCCCGTTTCAGTATGCACATATATAAGAAGAATTTTACTGTGCATGAGGAAAATTTCATTACGAAGTTTTCTTGCACGATAATAAACATACGTCACACACACACACACACTTATATATATATATATATATATATATATATATATATATATATATATATTTGGTGATCAATGCTTATATTTTAGGATATGGTTTGTTTATCATTATTTTTTTATTATGAGTATTGATTGAATTCTCTAATTATTTGTCGTATTTTTTTTTCTTTTATGATATTTTAATATGTAACAATTTAATCGATCTTTTGTTCCATTAAAATGTTTACTAGGTTAAACTTTTTGTTAAAAAAAAAATTACAAGAAAAACCTCACTTCCTCTTTCTTTATTAATATTTATGGTAAAGCTTATTTTCATTTTTTTTATCTTTAGATCATTTTAATTTTTTAGTTTTAAAACTTAAAAAAAAGAAGATAACTATTTTGTTAAAATAATTTTATTTATTTTTTAAAAACTAAACAATCAAAACTAATAAAAATTAATTTTTGTTTTTAGTTTTCTCTTTTCGTCAATAACACATATTTTTATCAATAATTATACTCTCGTTATTGTTTAATTACATTGCATTATTAGTCTTCTCCACAATAAGGTATTAAAGGCATTTGCTAACTTTTGTTACGATTTTTGGTGATGATAATGTATTTTTCCTTTTCAAAAACCGTACTCACAATACTATTATGGAACTTTTTTTTTCAACTTACTTTTAAAAACAAATTTTCATAATTATTTCTAAAACTAATTTTAAAAATAAAAATCAAAACCAATTTGTGTATTTCAAGAAGCTTGGTTAAGTAGTTTAATGCAGGAAGTATAGGTATTCACATTGAGAAAATGAAAGAAGATAAAATAAACATAAAATGAAGTATAAAATATAGAAAAAGGTTATATAAAAAATGTTTATTTAAATATAAATAAATAAATAAAAATTAAATATTTATATGATTACAAATATTAATCAGCTTTTTTAAATCAACTAATTTTTTAAATGAATATTTTTAAAATAATTTCTTATTTTTTTCATCAATATATATTTAGATATATAATTATAAAATATTTATACCATAAAATATTCGAATTTTAATTTTTAAACATAATATCATATTAAAATAATGAAATATTTATATTAAAAATATTCATTATATTTTTATAATATTTTCATATTTTCATATCTTACTAGATATGATGATTATAAATCAATATACACATATAAATTGAAATTAGAAATATAAGAATGAATATAATTAAAAAAATATCTGAAAAAAAGAGATTAAATAAGATGAAAAATATGTATATTTATTAAAAAGAAAAATGACATAAAAAAAATACTCGTGTAAAAGATAAATAAAAAAATAAAATAAAATAAAAAATATGTAATTATAAATTAACTCATATAATTAATAATTAATTTTTAAAAAATTAATATCTTCAAATTATTTTTTCTAATGTTATATACTTTACTATATAATTATAAAATATATTTTATTACAATATATATATATATATATATATATATATATATATTAAACATGTTAATTTTTCAGAATGTAGTAAATATAAAAATAATTATAAAATAAATGAAAATTTTAATATATTTTAGAATTATTTTTATATTTATCATATTTTTAAAAAAGAACATATAAATATATTTAAATATATATATATTTAAAAATTATAAATATAAAAATAAATATAATATATTGATAAGAGGATAATTTTAGAAAATAATTTTTTTTTGTATTTCAAACTTTTTTTTCTCTTTATATAATAAAAAAATTAAGACACGTAGACTACAATAAAAAATTAACATAATTGTAAAGATGACAATATAGATTCGTGTATGATCCACCAAAAGAAGGGACGGGTTGACTTTCATAAAATTTTAAGTTGAATTTTGTGATGAGTCAGAGAGTGAATTCGCATAGTAACTTAAAAAAAAAAATTCTCATTGATTTATTATATAATGGATACATATTATATATATATATATATATATATATATATATTGTTATATTATTTTTTTAAAATTTTAATTCATAAAAAATAAAATAAAATATAATAATAATCTCTTGAGAGAGAAAAATTTAATTATATTTAATTTTAAATTAAAAAATAACAAAAGATAAAACAAATGATTAATAGTGATCTAAACTTAAAATTAATAAATAATGGTAGAATAAATGATGAAATAATAATAAGAAAAACATAATAATATTGAAAGTCATGGATAATGTGAAAAGTTTTTGGATAACCTACTAATTTATTATTTAAAAATAGATTAATTCAGTCCGATTTTTATTTAATAGGTACAGAATAATAACGTAAGAATTAAAAATAATTTTTAATAAAGGAGGAATGACAATAAAATAAAATTGCAGCAAATATTGAAATGTAAAGGACCAGAAAAGGAGAAGTTTTAAAGATTTCAAAAAAAAAAATAGTAAAAAAAATGTTTTAATCATTTAATATAAATTATGAAAATATAAAAAAAAGTTACGGAAGTTGAAAAAAAAAAACTTAAAAATATATTTTTTTTTATAGATGTTTGGGTTAAAATGTTGAGACACTTGACCGGCACTTGACCTACTTCACATTGTCACTCCGTTTATTTCTTAGTTCTTTTCCTTATTATAAAAAACAAATAACAATATTTTTTATATCATTTACTGCAACTTATTGAAGAAAAAATATCTATTTTTAGATTCCAAAATATTCCAATACAATATAATAAAGGAGTTAACTCTTTCCAATTTCAATAGTGTAGTTTTTTTTTTCTTATAAATTGATAGAATTGATAATCATTATTTGCAAATATATTGCTTGTTGATGAAGAGGAAAATTATTTGAATTTTTTTATGATATCAAATGATAAATAGGTAATTAGTATAGTTAGTTGGTATAAAATCAAAATAATCTAAACTTTAAAAGTAAAAATAATTAATTATGTTAAAATTGAAATGTTAATAATCGATTAGATAAATGATTAATTAATTATATGACTTAAAATTAAGTTTTTCATAAAACGCATTAATAATCGATTATGTGGTCACTTAATTAATTATTTGTCAAAATTTTTATTTTAATACAACGCGCTGATAATCGATTATGTAAGTACCTAATCAATTATCTAGTTATTTTTAAATTATCACTACACTCAAATAATTGATTAGATAAATCTGTTAATCGATTATCTGTGACAGTTACAACCGTTTTCTTTTTATAAAATGATGCAAATCTTCTTTTATCAAAAATCAACTTTCAAATACAAATTAAAGCAATTAGAAAAAATGTCTCAGGCATCAACGAAAGAACATAATTGTGCAAAAGACTTTGAAAATCAATTTTAAAGAAAGATTGTTTGGTTATAGGGTGTATAGTTTTGTAAATCCAAGGTGAATTCGTTTAGATCTTTCGTATCTTGTTTAAGTTTTGATATATGTGAGACTAACTACATCAGTGTAACTTGAAAATTGTGAGGTAGAACATTTTTAAATATTGCGATCTTGATTAGAGGTTGTTGTAAATCAAAATCATTTGATTAGGTTGTAATATGCTTTAATGTAAAAAACTCTAAACTAAGGTTACTTGGTTAAAACTGGATGTAGATTTAAGAAGAATCGAACTAATATAAATTTGTGAGTCTTTTCTTTTCTTTTTTATTTTGTTTTGGAAAAAATTGAAAACTATTTGTAGCAATTTTGTTTTTTTGAAAAGGGTTATGTGACTTCTTCTTCTTCTTCTTCTTCTTCTTCTTCTTCTTCTTCTTCTTCTTCTTCTTCTTCTTCTTCTTCTTCTTCTTCTTCTTCTTCTTCTTCTTCTTCTTCTTCTTCTTCTTCTTCTTCTTCTTCTTCTTCTTCTTCTTCTTCTTCTTCTTCTTCTTCTTCTTCTTCTTCTTCTTCTTCTTCTTCTTCTTCTTCTTCTTCTTCTTCTTCTTCTTCTTCTTCTTCTTCTTCTTCTTCTTCTTCTTCTTCTTCTTCTTTCTTCTTCTTCTTCTTCTTCTTCTTCTTCTTCTTCTTCTTCTTCTTCTTCTTCTTCTTCTTCTTCTTCTTCTTCTTCTTCTTCTTCTTCTTCTTCTTCTTCTTCTTCTTCTTCTTCTTCTTCTTCTTCTTCTTCTTCTTCTTCTTCTTCTTCTTCTTCTTCTTCTTCTTCTTCTTCTTCTTCTTCTTCTTCTTCTTCTTCTTCTTCTTCTTCTTCTTCTTCTTCTTCTTCTTCTTCTTCTTCTTCTTCTTCTTCTTCTTCTTCTTCTTCTTCTTCTTCTTCTTCTTCTTCTTCTTCTTCTTCTTCTTCTTCTTCTTCTTCTTCTTCTTCTTCTTCTTCTTCTTCTTCTTCTTCTTCTTCTTCTTCTTCTTCTTCTTCTTCTTCTTCTTCTTCTTCTTCTTCTTCTTCTTCTTCTTCTTCTTCTTCTTCTTCTTCTTCTTCTTCTTCTTCTTCTTCTTCTTCTTCTTCTTCTTCTTCTTCTTCTTCTTCTTCTTCTTCTTCTTCTTCTTCTTCTTCTTCTTCTTCTTCTTCTTCTTCTTCTTCTTCTTCTTCTTCTTCTTCTTCTTCTTCTTCTTCTTCTTCTTCTTCTTCTTCTTCTTCTTCTTCTTCTTCTTCTTCTTCTTCTTCTTCTTCTTCTTCTTCTTCTTCTTCTTCTTCTTCTTCTTCTTCTTCTTCTTCTTCTTCTTCTTCTTCTTCTTCTTCTTCTTCTTCTTCTTCTTCTTCTTCTTCTTCTTCTTCTTCTTCTTCTTCTTCTTCTTCTTCTTCTTCTTCTTCTTCTTCTTCTTCTTCTTCTTCACTTCTCTTATAAAAATAATTATTTTTATTCCAAAAACCATAGAATAATTTTATAAACAATGACACCGTAAATATTTATCAAAATTTATTAAATAATGTGTCCATATTTTTTATAATATCATTTTTACAAATTTTATTTTATTTATTATATATATATATAGTTTTTTTTCTCTTTCCTTTTTTAAAATATATATTATTATAGTAATTGTTTTCTTATGTTATATCTCCCCTCTACCACTAACCTAATAATAATAATTATTATATTTGATTTGATAAAATATAATATTATTTTATAAATAATGACATAGAAAATAGTTACAAAAAAGAGAATCCTATTTATACAATACAATAGTATGTACCACTGAGACACTGATGCACATGTTTAAAAAAAATAAGAGAAAAAATACAGTAAAATTTAAAAAAATAATAATATCAAAATATATATTGATAGATAGTTACATTAATCTCTATATTTTCATTAGTACGTATAATATGTATTTTTTTTAAATATGTATTTTTTATATATTCTTTTACTCCTCGTATAATAATAAAAATTATTATTTGTAGTTTTAGACAAATAATATAATTTTATAGAATATGAATTAAAAATAGTTATAAAAAGTTATTCTTCCATGTATAGTGTGTTTGCTTCCATTTAACTACTGTATGTGCTAATATGCAAAGATTTAAGATAAAGGAGAGGGACAGAGTTGAATAGTATCAACCATCCAAAAATGTGAAGAAATGCATAAAATTGGAGCAAAATGACCAACATGCCCCTAATTTGTCTCTATTTTAGGCATGGCAGTGGGGTGGGGCGGGGACGGGTTTTGCCTCCCCGATCCCTGCTCCCGCCCCGACTTTTAACCGTCCCGCCCTGATCTTCGCTGGGATTAAAAATTAAGTCTTCATTCCCGTCTCCGTTGGGTTTCCCGTCCGGCCCCTTCCCGTTTTATGGTATTATTTTAAAAATAATTATATATAAATTATAATAAATTAATTTTAAAATTATTATCTTTTACGTTTTATTTTTTATAAAAAATAAATATAATTTTATAACTTTTAGAATATATTGGTTGAGTATATATTTTAATTTATTACATTTATATTAAAATATTTATGCACAAAAATATATTTGATCATTCTTTTTTCTTCCTATTATAAGTTGCTAATCCTTTAAAACTATTACTCCTTGTAAAAAATATAAAATAAAAATAAGTTTCAACTAATGATCCTTTTAAAATAATTATGAAATACATTTAAAAATACTAATAAATAAGTAAATAAAGTTTCTCATAGAAAATAATATAAGAAAACTGTATAATAATGCATAATGTGCATAACAATACATATAAAAAAATAACAAATATTGAATAATTTAATAATCATCCTCCAAATGAGCAACAATGTCACTGTCCATCAATTCACCTACATAATTTAAAATAAAATATATTATTGAAAAGAGAAATAAAATATTGAAAAATAAATAATAATATTCTTTGAATAAATAAAATAATACCTTCATCACTAGAATCCATCCTATTGAATAAAATAACATAGTCATTAACTAATTGAGAATTCACACCACCTAAAGATAAAATATAAAGAGAATACTCGTTAAAATCTAAAAACACAATCATTAAATATATATTTAAAAAGATATATAAAACATTACCACTGTGTTTTTAGCACTCCATAACCAACTCCTAGCACACATCGATGGCGGATCTTGACCATTAATCTTGGGGGGCCAAATAATATATTATTAATAAATGCCAAATAATATATTATTAATAAATAATAAATAAATATAAAAGGAAGAAAGAAGATGAAATGGTGAAAAGATAAAATTATAGATATATACTTAAATATATTAAATGATCATTAAGTTTGAGAGGGACAACATCATAAATTATATGAGAGTTACAAAACTGAGGAGGGGAGTTACAAAACTGAGGAGGGGCTGAGAGGATAGAATTGTAAATATACAAGTAAATATATTAAATGTTCATTAAGTTTAGGGGGGTCAAAATCATAAATTACATGAGAGTTACAAAACTTTGGAGGGGCCACGACCCCCCTCAACTCCCAAGAAGATCCGCCACTGGCACACATCATCAACAATATTAGTACAATCCCTTGTTGGAGACTCGCCAACTGTGTCTTTATTCATTTTTTTTTATACTAAAAAATCAAGTCATAACATAATTGACGAATCATCCTAACTTGCAAAAAGTATTCATGACCATACAACTTTTCACAATAATATGCAAGTAACTCCATTTTGTATCTAGGATCCAAAACAGTAGCGACTTCCATAATAGCATGAATCACATTCAAATACTTATCAAATTTTAACAACATGTTCTCAGACATTTTTTTAATCACTTCATTAAGAGATGCAATCCACTCAGTCAATGTCAATTTAATCTCACATATATTGGGAAAATACAAATTAGCATTTGGATGTTTAGTAGCAGAAAATAATTCTGTTATAAAATTGAACAATTTCAACATTTCACAAACATCATTTGCAAACCGCCATTGTAAACTAGTTGGCAAACAAGTATATTGAGAATCTCGTTGCTTCAATCGATTAAATACATCTTCATATATTATGGCAATTTCAAGAATTTTGTATGTTGAATTCTATTTTGTTGGACAATCTAAAACCAAGCTCCTAGTACAAGAGATGCACAATTGTTTTACTGTTTCTTCAAACTTTTCTTTCCTCTTAGGTGTTGCAGTCCAATATGCTACACTATCCCAAATTTTTTCAACCTTATCTTTCACTACCTCTAGCCCATCTTTGACTATCAAATTTAATATATGAGCACAATAACGCATGTGAAGTAAATCTCCATCTCTCAATAAAATGTTAATTTGCAATTTATCCTTAATTTTTTCAACCATAACATCATTTGTAGTACAATTATCAAGGGTGATAGTGGATAATTTTGTATCAATGTTTCAATCCATCAAACATTCAACTAATGCATTGCAAATTCTATCACTTGTGTGAGGAGCTGGAACATAAATGAACCTAACATAATAATATTCACATAAATTTAATCAATATTCAATCATTTTACCATACGAAAATAAAAATAAAATAAAATATGACTATGAAAGTTATTTGTTACCTTAAAATGTGACTCTGTAAGGTCCAAAAATCATCAATGTAATGAGCAGTGACAACTATATATCCTCTTTGTTGATTACTTGAAGTCCACATGTCTGATCTTATAGCCACTCTTCCTTTAAGGCTATCCAATGCCTTCAAAATTATTGATTTCTCAGACTTGTAGACTTTGAATATTTCCTTTTTAATAGTATTTCTAGAAGGAACTTGAAATAGTGGTTGGAGAGCATATGAGTATCTTTTGAAACCAATATGATCTACAATTGACAGTGGATATTCATGTATAATAATTGCATGTGCAAGTTCTTTTCTTAGATTCTCTGCATCATAAATTCCTGTACCCAACTCTTGTTTACCTTGCATAGCTTTAGGGGTAAGAAATATTTGCCCTTTTTTCCCTTTAATAGAAATCTTGAATTGAATACAACTATCATTGTGTTGCCATAGGTGTTTCGTCCCATTTTTTTATTTTCCTCCCAAAAGTTTCTTACAATAATTGCACTGAGCCTTGTCCTCTCCATTAACTTGAATCTTTTGAAAATGTTGTCAAATCTTACTTTTAAGCCGATTTGATCCTAATGATATAGTCTCATCATGCTCATTATCTCTAGTTACTGGTGGGGCTTCATTTTGTGTAGGAGTAGGACCCTCAAGATTAGGATTTTCTTTTAACAATGATTCATGTGTACTTGTTTGTGTTGTTTCATTATTTTCCCTTGTATAAAGAAAATCCCTACCACCATAAAGAAGACATGTATAATTGATTGCCTAAAGATAAAAAATCCTCTGTTTATTTCTTGTAAAATAAGACATAAATTGGTCATAAAAGATAAAAAATATAATTATTTAATTAACATAAGATATGATATATGATAAATAAAAATAGTAAACCCAGAAAACATGATATAACAGAAACCTAATAAAAACAAATTAGAAATAAAATGATACATTGATGTACATATTTAGAAAAGATAAATAAATAAAAAATTACCTTATGCGTTCGATAAACTGGTTGAAGATATTAAAGAAGTTGATCAAAGAATTGAAACTAGTTAAAGAGATAGGAGAAGCCAAATATGAGTTGAACTAAGACTAGTTGTGAAGAGATTGAAAAAGACAAAGAAATTAAGAATAAATGGATTAGAAGTAAAGTGAAGTGAAGGAACATATTACATAATATGAGAAGATAAAGGGTATTATTATAAGAAAACAAAAAGGGTAATGTGAAAAGACAGAGAGTTATATATCAGGATTTAAATTTAAATATATATAACATTAAAAAGGAAAAGAAGACAAAGGGTTAATATTTTAGAATTTAGGTTTAAATATAAAGTCGGGGCGGCGGACGGGACGGGAATGAGGGCGGGTTGGGGATTGCATTACCCATCTCCGCCTCCGAACCCGATTTCTTAAAGCAGTTTTCCCCGTCAACCTCGAGGCGGGGACGAGTTTGATTGCCATCCCTACTCTACTTCATGGTTTCAGTTGCATATGCAAAGGTTCCATCTTTACACCAACACAACTCATATTGTTGGTGAAGTGAGGTAGGCATGAGGCACTTAATACAACATTCTATAACAAAATACTTTGCATGATCATGTACATTTAATGAACGTGGGCTGCATTGTTTACACGTTAGAATGCAGCTCGTGAATCATTGCAACAACGTGAATAAATGCACCAATTACCATAATGAAGATTGCGTGTTTACTCCTCCTCCATTGTCATCACCGATTTTGCAATAAAGGTTCTGAATAAAGAATCGGAGTAATGTGCATTTGCTCCTCTTCCATTCCCATAATAAGTTTCGTGATAGAGGTTTTGATCAAAGAACATGTTCGCGATAGAGGTTTTGAAAAAAGAACAGAGTTGTGCAGAGGCATGTTCTATCATCATCGTGTAAAACATTATGTAATTTTCCTATGTTCTTAATTTATTATGGAAAACTACTCTACAGGATCATTAGAATATTGATTTTCACAACATAACATACATGAATCATAATAAGAAAACTAACATTGATCCATGAGAATATATTCTTTAATCTTCTCGTTCTCCAATCTCCTTTTCCCAATCTATCTCTTGTCTTTCTTTCTGTTTTCACGCTTTCCTGATGACTTTATGTGAAAAGAACCTTATGACCAGAGACAGAACCCTAATCCTCTTAATTAACCAACGTCCATCAAGTTGATTACCGTAAGTATTTATTTTATTTTATCTTTATTTTATTATATTATGACTTTTCATAATAACCAATAAGTCCTTCTATATTTATTAAATCACATTTGGGGCCATCATTATATTTCACATGAGTCACATAATATAATGAATTAATTAAATTAATTCTAACATTCTCCCACTTGACTCATGTGATATCATACGATTATGTGATTTAATACTTAAATCATAATGTGCATTAAAGGACCTGACATAAATTGGTTCTATTATTATTCATAATTAAAGATACAACTATAACAAGAGTCATGGCGGTTACATGTCATTCCATCGACATGCTCTCTTCCATGTACCACTATATTGTCTCTTTCTCCTTAATATAACTTTATAATGAGAAGTCCATAATGGGTTCAAACATAATATCATTTCAATAATAATAACATAATATTTGTTTTCTTCATCATAATTTGCATGCATATAAATAAAGAAAAAAACACAAATTTCAGAAACTTATACATTAAAGATCTCAGAGTGTCACATAAACATTAATAATAACATTAACATTCAACATTCACTACTAGTAAACATAATGCTCATATTCACTATATGGCCAGCAAAAAACTTAGGCGGTAATATCTTTGTTAAAGGATCAACAATCATAAGATCAGTGCTAATATGTTCTATTGACACTCTTTGTTTCTGAACTTCTTCTTTAATGACAAAGTATTTCAATTCCATATGTTTAACACCTTTGGAATACTTGTCGTTCGTAGAAAAGAAGACTATTGCAGAATTATCACAATAAATTTTTAGTGACTTGATAATGCTGTCGACTACTCCAAGTCCTAAAACAAAATTTCGCAACCAATTAACTTGAACTGTGGCCTCAAAGCATGCCACAAATTCAGCTTCCATGGTGGATGCAACAATGACAGACTGCTTCGCACTTTTCCATGAAATCGCTCCTTCAGCTAAAAGATACACATAAATAAATGTAGACTTTCGTGTATCCATACAACCAACAAAATTTGAATCTATATATCCAATCACCTCAAGGTGATAAGCTTTCTTATAAGTAAGCATGTGATTCTTTGTTCCTTGTAAGTATCTTAAAACTTTCTTTGCAGCTTTCCAATGATCCAATCCAGGATTACTCTGGTATCTACCCAACATACCAACTGCAAAGCTAATATCTGGCCTTGTACATGTTTGAGCATACATCAAACTCCCAACAACAGATGCATAAGAGATATTTTCCATTTGTTTTCATTCCAAGTCATTCTTTGGACATTGCATGGGACTAAATTTATCTCCTTTCTATATTGGAACGGGAGATGCTGAGCACTTCTCCATTTTGAATCTCTCTAAAACTTTATTAATATATGCTTTCTGAGACAAACCTAACAGTCCTTGTAATCTATCATGGAATATTTCTATTCCTATCACATAGTATGCCTCACCCATATCTTTCATTTCAAAGTTGTTAGAGAGAAATTTCTTAGTCTCACTGAATAGACCAAGATCATTAGTCGGAAGCAAGATATAATCAACATACAGAATCAGAAATATAAACTTGCTCCCACTGACCTTCTGATATACACACCGATCAATAGTGTTTTCCTTAAACCCAAAGGACAAAATAGTATCATTGAACTTAAGATACCATTGTCGAGAAGCTTGTTTAAGTTCATATATTGATTTCTTAAGTTTACACACCATATGTTTCTTTCCTTCTTCAACAAACCCCACTGGTTGATTCATATAAACATCCTCTTCTAAATCTCTATTCAGAAAGACAGTTTTAACATCCATTTGATGCAACTCAAGATCATAATGAGCTACTAATTCCATGATAATTCTAAAAGAATCTTTCTTAGAAATAGGTGAAAATGTTTCCTTATAATCAATGTCATCTTTCTGAGTAAAACCTTTGGCAACAAGACGTACCTTGTAACGTTCGATATTGCCATGAGAGTCACTTTTAGTCTTAAAGACCCATTTACACCCAACACTTTTGCATCCTTCTGGCAATTCTACAAGATCCCATACACCATTATGTGCCATTGATTCAAGCTCATCTTTCATAGCATCTAACCATTTGTCAGAATTATCACCATTAATGGCGTCTGAAAATGAAATTGAGTCATTATCAATACTTAGGTCATTTTCTGACTCTTGTAGATAAACCACGTAATCATTCGAAATAGCAAACTTTCTTTCCCTATGAGATCTTCTTAATACTATTTTTTATAGTTGTTCTATTATTAGATCATTATTAATCTCGGGATCATTAATTTGTTGTTCTTCTTGATTGTCGTGTGGTTCTACAACATGTGGAACAACAACTCTTGAAGAAGATGTACTAGTTACAGGAACTTGTACTCTAACTTCCTTAATCTCCACATTTTGTGAAGCTTCACTCCCACTGATTTCACCATTTTCAATAAATTGAGCATTTTCAGTTTCAACAATTCTTGTACTATGGGTAGGACAGTAAAACATATACCCTTTTGATTTTTCTGGATAACCAATGAAATATCCACTGATTGTTCTTGCATCCAGTTTCTTTTCTTGTGGATTATAAATTCTTACTTTTGCCTGACTATCCCAAACAAGCAGGTGTCTCAAACTAGATTTCCTACTTTTCCATAACTCAAAATGAGTCTTTTGAACAACTTTACTAGGAATCCTGTTCAACAAATACATGCTAGTTTTTAAAGCATACATCCACAATGATACAGGTAAACATGAATTACTTAACATACTCCTAACCATATCAAATCATAAACGTACGCTTAAACAAACTGAAACAACCATTCCCAAACTTAAAAGAGTATCCAACAACATCAAGCTTAGACAAAGAAACTAAATTTCTAATGATACTAGGTACATAAAAAGTATCCATAAGGTCTAAGTGATATCCAGTGTCAAGGATTAAACGATAAGTCCCGACAGCTTCCACTAGAACCTTGACTTTATTCCCCATGATGACGAACTTCTTATTTGGGTTTATGGTTCGGGTTGAAAGGAATCCTTGCATTACATTAGAAACATGAGTCGTACATCTAGAATTAATCCACCAAGTATTATGGGAAACTTCAATTAAGTTTGATTCAAAACATACGTAAGCATTATGCTCACCTTTCTTTTCGAACCAAGCTTTACACTTTAAGCAGTCCTTTTGAAAATGTCCAAACTTACCACAGAAATGACATTTGTCATTTTTCTTCTGAATGTTAGTAGAGGACTCGTTAAACTTTAATGGTCCTTTACCATTTCCATGTTTCTTAACAACTTTCTTTTTAACTCCTTGATTTTTCACGTAATGAATAAAGTGGCTTCTTAGGTTCTTGAGTCTGGTCTCCTCCTGGAATAACATATTGTACAATTCATGCACATTCCATTTGTCTTTCATGGTGTTATAGTTCATCTGGAACGGACCATACTCAGGCGGTAACGAGTTCAAAATGAACTGCACAAGAAAATTTTCTTCCACTGCCATTCCAAGAGACTTGAGTCTTGCTGTGATATTTGTCATTTCGATTACGTGGTCATGCATACTACGAGAACCATCAAACTTCATGGTGGTCAACATACTCATCAATGTCCCAGCGAGGGATTTGTCAGCAGCTTGAGAGCGCTCTTCTACAAATTTCATAAATTCTTTCACGTCCTTAGTTTTGGAAAAAACATACTTAATATTGCTTGCAATACTCATTCGCATAAACATAAGACTAAGTCTGTTTAACCTTTTCCAAACTCTATTTGTTGCTACTAGCATTAGTGATAGCAGCTAGTTTTTCAACTTGGAAAGCCAAATCAAAATCCAACTCACCTAAGTGAAATTGGACTTTCTCACTCCAGTCAGGGAATTTAATCTATTAAAGACTGGAACAGACGAAGTAAGCGAATGTAGAAATACATAAACAAATACTTCAATTAACACATGTCTAACATTAACGCTTTGAGTCATAAAAACTAAACATAAATACAGATTCAAACATAAATAACCATTCTATGCATACTAATGTTCTCCTTTGGGAGATCCACTAATACACAAACATAATTACGCTAATCTTTTTATAACATTAATGATAATTAAAATATGCATCAACTAGAATCACCTAACACCTTTGGGTATATAAATAAAACTAGAGACGCACACAAAATTATCTACTTTCATGTTCATTAATTATAATAACAACTAATCAACCTTTGGGTGATCCCGAAATGCCTTATAACAATGAACTTCAATTAACCCATGAATCATTATTCATAATTTTAGCATTCATACTATGAGTAATTGAAATAAAATCATTAATAATTTGAAATCAAAATAACCTTAAAATTTTGGCCACTTTGGTGACTAACAAAATTTATCATGCTTAATTTCAAATAAATAACATTTTTAATTGCTATTAACCATTCATAACATTTTTTTATTAATTTTAATAAATATGTACATTATTCACATAATAAAATATTATGTGCCATAAATAAAATTGAAACTCATAATTTCAATTTTCATCCTAAGATTGATTTTCAATCCAAGACCTTTATTTGCATTTCATGTAAAAGCTGAAATTGTCATCTATTCAAAACTTTTATGAGTAATTTAAACACAGTGAAAACAATACAATTCAGTTTGCAAAACAAAATTCATTCATTTATCAATGTTTACATTATAGGTACATTAACAAAGCTTCACAATACATTAACAAAGCTTCACAATACATTAACAAAGCTTCACAATACCATTTACAAAGCTTCACAATACCCTTAACAAAGCTTCACAGTATCCTTAACAAAGCTTCACAGTACCTTAACAAAGTTTTACAGTATGAGTATATTATACAACTCACTTTAACATAAAAATAACTCTTTAATTATCCTTCACCCACATAAAAAAAAATGTACGTACAAAATAATGTACAAATAATATGGGGACAAAATAATATAGGGAAAAAATGGCTTCAGCAGTCACCAGTCACCAATATGTACATACAAAATAATATTATAAATAATATAATATAATATATGAAACTTATGTGTTTAACACGTGCTCTCTACGCACAAAGTTTATCAACTTTACAGTTTACCATTCTTCCTTCATAATTATAACATTTATAAGTATAACATGCAATAAAACCAATTTCATACATGATTCACCTTTTCAATTAAAATCAATTATAAGGCCATAACATAATCATGTTATTTGTCTTTTCTTTTCAATTAAAAAGGATTACGTGACCATTGATGCACAAGGTTTATCAAATTGGTTTCAATTTGAAATTGATTGGAGCCTTATCCATAAATTAGGGCTTATCCATTTATTCAATTTTGAGAAAAATTAATTTTTGGAATAAATTAGGGTTCATACTAATCTGATAGAGAAATCCCTAAATTCATAATTAGGGTTTATCTTAATTTGGGAAAAACTTAATATTTGGGAAAACTTTCATACAAGGAAAATCATAAATATAATAATCAGTGCTCTGATACCGTGTAAAACATTATGTAATTTTCCTACGTTCTTAATTTATTATGGAAAACTACTCTACATGATCATTAGATTATTGATTTTCACAACATAATATACATAAATCATAATAAGAAAACTAACCTTGATTCATGAGAATATATTCTTTAATCTTCTCGTTCTCCAATCTCATTTTCCCAATCTATCTCTTTGTCTTTCTTTCTGTTTTCACGCTTTCCTGATGACTTTCTATGAAAAGAACCTTATGACCAGAGACAGAACCCTAATCCTCTTAATTAACCAACGTCTATCAAGTTGATTACCGTAAGTATTTATTTTATTTTATCTTTATTTTATTATATTATGACTTTTCATAATAACCAATAAATCCTTCTATATTTATTAAATCACATTTGGACCCATCATTATATTTCACATGAGTCACATAATAGAATGAATTAATTAAATTAATTCTAACCCATCGTCCACTCAATTGAGTCAATTTTATCTCATTGTTCTTACACAATTTGGTGTTTGTCTCCATCATTTAACATGTAACGTCACTTGTGTCATGACAGTGCATAATAACCATACCTAATTTTTTCAAGTTAATATAGGGTGAGGAGTTAAATAATTAAATAACCGTAAATAAGAATACCATTTAGATAATTATTGATAAGTATAAGATAAATTTATTGGGAAAACTATACCGGTTAGATGTGAAAAATAGGAAATTAATACCTTATAGAAAAATTATACATGTATGTTTTGGTAAGTATGAAGGTTGGTAAAGAAGCATAACAACACAATGATAATGTAAAAATAACCGTACATTAACATTAAATTACATTTAAAATTTAGGTAATTATTTATAAAAATAAGATAATCTTTTAAGAAAATAATACCTTTTACATGTGAAAAATAATACTTTTTAGGAACATAATGTGAGGAGTTAAATTGTTAAATTAAGAGTAAATTGTTAAATTAATAGTAAACAATACTAAAATTTAAGTAATTATTTATAAGTACAAGGAAAAAGTTTTATATGTGAAAAATATTAAAATTATAATAAATAACTTTTATTGGTGTGAGGGTATAATTATTTTCTTAATTAAATTAATTTTAAATTAAGGTATAATTATTTATTTAAGAAATAAAATTAATATAATATTCAATATTTAATAACAATTTTATTATTATTATTATTATTATTATTATTATTATCCATAATATGATATAATTAATTAAAGTAAAATATTTTTTTCTACCTAGAAATTGTTCTTTCATCATGGAAAATTGATTCGAAGATTTTATGGATTTAGAGGATGAACATCAAATGAGTAATAATGTACCCAAAATGAACATGAACATAATATCATGCTCAAGAGCAAATACAACAAAATATGAAAGTTGATGCACTAATGAACGATATTGTGTAGTGTCTCCCATGCATTATATATGCTAGATATGATGTCTACTAGCAATAATAATACTAACTTATTAGGTCCTGAAAAAGATCATCGTCGATATGAGTTGATGTCGTTTCTTGTGCATTCCAACAATGCTAGAATATTATTCGTATATACCACTTAGGCATTGATGCACATGTTTAAAAAAATAAGAAAAAAATAAAGTAAATTTTAAAATATATATTGATAGATAGATACATTAATCTCTCGCATTTTAATTAGTATGTATAATATGTGTTCTTTTAAAAATGTTTTTCTATATTTGTTTTACTCCTCATATAATAATAAAAATAATATTTGTAATTTAGGAAGAATAATATAATTTTATAGAATATGAGTTAAAAATAGTTATAATTTTTTTTTCTTTCTTGTATAGTGTGTTTGCTTCCATTTATTTACAATAGTAAAAGAATTGGGGAAGTGAATTGAAGGGTGATAATTGTTTTTGTATATGCTGATTTTATGAGGACCCAGTTTAAATGAGTTAATAGTAGAAGTAATATAATGAGAGTAAGTTTGAAGTTTAACCATGTAAATTAAAAAGAATTATAAATAGAAAGGTTTAAACATTCAAACTTCATTATCACAAAATCACCATCTTTTTACAACTCTCTTTTCTCAACATTTTCTCTAAATCTCTTGCTCCATCCTCATATTTTTGTAGATCCAAGCACACCTTAGTCCTCTGGAAGGAGAGGAGACCAATTCTACTGGATCAAAATTTTGAATAGAGTATGTTTTTCCATTTCTAATTTTAGACCATTTTGCATATTTTAGGTTTAGGTATACATGTGGGTCCTAGGGGGCTTGCATGTAAAATTTGTTGTGAAAAGATGAATCTTGACTAGTTTAGGAACATGGTGATATGCTCAATTTTTTAATTTTAGTTTTTTGTGAATAAGATCTATTGAAGAGTTTTTGGGGTTCTTTAACTTAGAGACACTATATTGAGGTAAGGAAAGTTAGTTATTCTTCAATTTTTATAGTACTCTAAGCTAGAAGATCTAGATTGTGAATGTGACTTGGTCACATTATTTGAGTTTTAGGAATTTGGATTTTGTAATTATGTATGTGTTGATTTGGAATGTATAAGTAATTTATATGAGATTGATAAAGATAGTCTTTTGTATGAATGTATTGTTTTTGGATTGAATTTAGTGAATTGATTTATAATAAGGAGGGTAAGGTTTAGAGTTAATTTAATTTGGAACATTAGAAATAAGGTATTGAGTAGATTATGCAGTTTGTTACTGTGACAAATCCGCTAAACAAATTTAAGCTAGTATTGAAAGTGCATGCAATCCGCCCAACACTATCAAACTCGCCCATCAAATTTTGGACAGTATTGAAGGTTCCATTATGTCAAAATTTTGGTCAATACTTTCAAATATGCTTAGTGTGTTCATATTTACTCAACATTTTTCAAAATATCATAAAATAACAACACCAGTCTGCCATGCACCAAATGGAGACATCTAGGGCAACAACAACCTCTTCTATTCGTCGTTTAGAGCATATGAGATTGAATGAGTTTATGAGACATGGGCCTCCTAAATTCAGTGACAACTCCACCCCAAACCAAGTAGATTAATGGATTAGGGAGCTAGAGAAGGTCTTCAAGGAAACTTCTTGTCCTGAGGACAAGAAGCTTATGTTTGCTACATGCCTATTGGCAAGAGATGTCAAGTTTTGGTGGATGGGTATGCAACAAATGATGGAGGAAAAGTCTGAAGTTATGGATTAGGAGAGCTTCAAAATGAGATTTTTGGAGAAGTATTTCCCTAACAGTGCAAAATTTGCAAAATAGGCAGGGTTTCTAAGGTTAAAGCAAGGAAGTATGACAATGCATGCTTATGCTACTAGGTTTGAGCACTTAGCCAGATTTTACACTCAGGCTACTTCAGAAACTTGGAGATGTAGAAAGTTTGAGGAGGGACTGAGGCATGAGCTGAAGAGGACAGTGGTCCCTATGTCCATCAGGGAGTTTCCGGTCTTAGTAGAGAAGGCCAAGACTGTGGAAAGGTTAGAGGGTTGTAATATCACTGTGATAAAGGCTGGAGGCGTCTTGGTGCAAGGTGTGTGTTCTGTAGCCGGTAAAAATCTTAGAGTATTGTTTGATTCTAGAGCAACACATTCCTTTGTGTCAATTATTTATGTAGAGGAGTTGGGTTTGCTAGTGAGGGAATTACAATTTGAATTTTTAGTTTCTACCCTAACTTCGGGTGTGGTGTCAGCTTCCTTAGTGTGTGTTGAGTGCCCTATGGTAATTGAGGGACGCAGATTCAATGTTAACTTGATCTATTTATCCCTTTAGGATTCTTTTCATTTTATGGAAAAGATCACAATTCTAAGTTAAAAAATGTAAGGAAACCTTATTCACTTCCAAAATCTGGGATTAACTTATTAAGGAATGACAAATATGAAAATAAACACCTCAATTCGTAAAATTTGTGAAAAATGTTAGATGTGATCTTACAGATGGATTGGTTAGCCACCAATCGCATTCTCATAGACTATGGGCAATAGAGAATTGTGTTTTTTGATCCATTGGAAACAGAGTTATTGTCAAGACAACAAGCGTAGAATGAGATGAAGGAAGAAGCTAGTTGCTTTGTTATTATAACACATATGGAGGTTGATGGTGGGAGTCAGAAAAGTGATGTAATGGTGGTGAGGGAATTTCTTGATGTTTTTCCTTAGGAGGTACCAGGACTATTTCAAGCGAGAAGTAGAGTTTTCTATTGACTTGGTGCTAGGAGCATGACCAGTGTTAGTGGCCCCCTATAGGATGACTCCAGCTGAGTTAGAAGAGTTGAAGAAATAAGTAGAGGAATTGTTGGAGAAACAATTTATCAGACCTAACGTGTCACCTTCTAGAACTCCGACCTTGTTAGTGAAAAAGAAAGATGAGGGATCTTGACTATGTGTGGATTACTGATAACTAAATAAGTTTCCATCAAGAATAAGTATCCATTGCCCAAGATTGATGATCTGATGGACTAGTACATGAGTAGTAGTATTCTCCAAGATAGACTTTCGGTCAGGATACCATCAAATCCTGGTGAGGGTTGAAGATGTTCATAAGACAACCTTCAAATTCCGTTATGGCCACTATGAGTATGTAGTGATGCCATTTGGAGTGACGAACGCCCTAACTCTGTTAAAGGATTACATGAATAAGATCTGTTATCCCTTTGTAGACAAGTTTGTTATGGTTTTCATAGATGACATTCTTGTCTATTCAAAGACCCATGAGGAGCACGAGGAGCACTTGTGGGTAGTGTTGATATTTTGAGGGAGAAACAGTTGTATGCAAAGTTGTCTAAGTGTGAGTTATGGCTGGCTAAAGTACAATTCTTGGGGCATGCCATATCAACACAGGGGATATCAATGGATCTTGCTAAAGTGGAGGCAGTACTTCAGTGGAAGTGTCCTAAGACAATTAATGAGATCAAGGGTTTTGCGACATTAGTTGGCTATTATAGTAGGTTTATTGATGGATTCTCCATGATTGTAGCACCCTTGATGCAGCTGAGCCACAAGGATCAAACTTTTGCTTGGATAGTGAGCAAAGTCTTTTGGAGTTGAAACAAAGGTTGACTAGTTCACTAGTCTTAGTGATTCCTGACACAGGGAAAGCTTTTGAGGTTTAATATATGATACATTGCACTAGGGGCTTGGATGTGGGTTGATGCAAGAGAAAAGGGTGGTGGCATATGCTTCCAAGCAATTAAAGACTCATGAAATGAATTACCTAACTTACGACTTAGAGTTAGCAGTTGTTGTGTTTGCATTGAAGACCTAGAGGCATTATCTTTATGGTGCTCAATTCCTTGTGTTCAGTGATCATAAGAGCCTCAAGTACTTATTTGACTAGAAGGAGTTGAATATGAGGCAAAAGAGGTGGATGAAGTTCCTAAAGGACTATGACTTCTAACTGATGTACCACCCTGGGAAGATGAATGTGGTCGCAAATGCCTTGAACAGTTCAGGGATCTTAATTTAGGGGTGGAACTATTTTCTGACCACATTAGATGGAACAGGCTAATTGTGGCTAATGACTTCTATGAGAGAGTGAAGGAGAAACAATTGTTGGATCCTAATCTAAGGCGCACAATGGAGTTATTAGAGACTGAGCAAGCTAAAAATTTTGTTTTAGGAACTGAAGGAATTTTAAGATTTAGAGACAAAATATGTGTCCCTGTAGATAAGGACCTAAAGAGAACGATATTGGATGAGGGTACGTGAGGGGATAGATGCTACATGGGTAATTGTTGACCGACTGAAGAAGAGTGCTCACTTCCTGCCTGTGAGTATGAGGATTTCTATGACCAAGCTTGCACAACTATATATCAGAGATAATGAGGCTTCATGGAGTGCCATCCAGTATAGTATCATATAGAGACCTTACGTGCACCTCATGATTTTGGCAGACTTTATAGGATGCTTTAGGAACTAGCTTGAGACTTAGCTCTACCTACCATCCTCAAACATATGGTCAATTTGAGAGGATAATAAAATCCTTGGAGGATTTGTGAAGGACATGTGTATTGGATCATCTAGGGAGTTGGGATGAGATCGTTCACCTAGAACAATAGTCACCATGCAAGCATTGGGATGACACCTTATGATGCTTTGTATGGGAGGATGTTTAAGACTTCTATGTTGGTATCAGGATGAAGAGAATATCTTGATAGGACCTGAGTTGCTTCAAAAAACTATTAAGAAGGTCAAACAAATCCAAGAGAGGATGAGAGCTTCTCAGAGTAGGCAGAAGTCCTATGCTGATCAAAGGAGGTGACCCTTGGAGTTTGCAACTGGAGTGTGAAAAAGAACTATGTCTTGATAAATCATTTAGAAATTTACCCTGGTCACACATGAGTGTATATACCAAATTAAGCACCCTTGTGTTATGCACTTGGGGGATTTGTGGTGTGACAGGTACATATCTCAGATGTCTATTTCAATATCTAGTCTTCTGATAGTCGTCTAGTGTTTATATGACATGAATGTGAGCCTGTATGAGCGTGTGATGTGATATATGAAAACTTGAAGTTGCATTATGTTGTTTTATCCCACATTTAAATCTTGCAACTTAAATTGAATTACTAGTTTACCCTATGTGTTTTGTATGTGCTTTTAACTGTGATGATCGTGTGTTTATATGGAAGTAGATTTTAACGGTGATAGACCTCAGCAGGAGTAGGTATGAAGTTATGAGTAGTATAAATTTATATTTTGTTTACTTTTGAGGTGATAGATATATTTTGCTATGCAGAGGAAATTTATATTTTGAATTACTTTGTGCATCTTAATTTAGATATATGCAATATGTATTGTTTTGGAGCTATTATAGATTTGCGAAGATTTAAGAGGAAAAGAGAGGGGGAGAGTTGAATAGTAATAACCATCCAAAGATGCAATGAAATGCATAAAATTGGGGCAAAATCACCAACATGCCCCTAATTTGTCTCTGCCTCATGGTTTTAGGTGCATATGCAGAGATTCCATCTCTACACCAATATAGTTCATGTTGCTGATGAACTGAGTCAAACACGAGACACCCAATGCAACATTCTGCAACAAAATACTGTGCATGGTCATGTGCGTTGAATAAACGTTGGCCTGAATTGTTCACATGTTAAAATGCAACTTGTGAACCATTGCAACAACGTGTATAAATGCACCTATTATCGTAGTGAAGATTGCGTGTTCACTCCTCCTTCATTCCCATCACCGATTTTACGATAAAGGTTTGGAACAAAGAACCAGGATACTGCGCGTTCACTCCTTTTCCATTCCCATAATTGATTTTGCGATAGATGTTCCAAACAAAGAATCATAGTTGTGTAGGGGCGTGTTCTATCACCACCATCCACTAGTTGAGTCAATTTTTTGTCCTTCTTATACAATTTGTCTCCATCGTTTAACATGTAAATTTGCTTGTGTCATGAGATTGTTGTCGATTTATTGTGTTGCTGTTTGAATTGGTTATAATTTTCACCATTGATACTCATGTGAAGCTCAAAAGGATAATGATTAGATGGGCTTCTATAATCGGTTATAAAGGAAGACATAATCGATTATCATTGGTTGAATAATTGATTATGTCTAACTTCATAATTGATTATGTTTTATAGCATAATCGATTAAGTGTTTGGTCTTAATTGATTATGGAGGTGCACACAATCGATTATGTGGCCTCTAAACAAGAGTTTTGCGCATATCTTATAGAGTGCGATTGTTGATATTGTTAGTGTTCTAGTACGTTGTGAGTGTTTGCATTTTGTAGTTTAGGAAATATAATTGTGAAAATTTATTTGAGATTATTAATAACAATTTAATAACATAATAAAATAGGTAACATCATAATCGGTTATAATAGCAAATATGTTAATTACTATTGTTCAACCTCAGTAACATTGCTTAATGTTCAATGTTAATTACTATTGTTCAACCTATGACAACTCCATATATTGCATAGAAAATGTTGTTTAATTGTTGCATTTATTTGGGATTTTCAAATCTAAGGTTTACTAATTTAATTTATATTCTAATATGTTTATGTTCAACCTATTTTCCATTCATTGTTGTTAATTACATTTATAGCTTTTAATCATGTCTTCGTCATCGTCCAAACCAAAGAGACAGAGACATGAATCATAAAATAGGGGAAAAAATACGATAGAGGAGCATGCACTAACCCTTCCTCCTAACTTGCCTCATTTCCCAACTTTGTTAAATCATTGTCATTACTTTAACAACGAAAGACAAATGAAAAAAATATTATGGAGATTACGTCCACAGACCTATAGTGCAGCCAAAGGTAATGGACTTGAACTTTTCCATTATGGTTGGGTTCGAATTCTTGCATCACCTTTCTTTTTAGGGATTGGATAGATTTCTATTTTTGACTGATAGTATTTATGAAATAAAAGTCTTTTAAACAAATTTGAAATTGATAAACTCTGATAAGCTATAACCTGAGGTGTTATAGATGTAGATCAAAATAAAACCTGGCCCATTTAAAATATCAACGTCAGATTGATCTTGCTAACATCCCTAAAGACATGAGATGAGGCATTAACTATGATGGTTAGACCAAAACTATAAGTACAAACAATAATGTCGGTAGTTTGACTGCGGAGGACAACCTTTTACATTATGTGTTTGTTCATATTCTTAGCTCTTGAGGATGCAATTATGTTAGAGTCTTATAAGATTATATATTTATGATATGATTCATAAAAAATCACATTCAGATTAATTGACCTGATTATATCATCAGAAATATGAGAAAATGTAAGACTAATCACATATCTCTACCTTATGGTGTTCTAATCATTCGTATTCTATTGCATTGTGGCTTGAACTTGACTTTACAGTCAAGTCAATCCTTGGGTTGGATAACCAAATTTAATGAGAGATCTTTGAAAAAGTTGAATGTCATAAATGTTGATGGTGCATGGCAACAACACAAGAGTCATCATGTTTAGTAACCTGACCAACAAGATCACCCTTCTAGTAAAGATGAAGATGTGAGGGTTGAACAAGAACAAGCACATGCACCCACTCAAGGAGAACAAACACATGCACCCTCTCAAGGAGAACAAATATCTTCCCCAACAAGTTGATACCATAAACTTAATATACCATAAACTTAATATGAGGAGATATTCAAGATATGCAAAGACGCATGAATAGACTTAAAGTTAATGTTGAAAATAATATTTGAAGTCTTCTAAGAAGGATTAATTATGTTCATGACAAGATAATGTATGTTGAAGATTCAATTGATCATATTCGTAATTATCTTGAGTAGACATCTCCTTCATGTTGTTGAATATAGTTGAAATAGGATTTAAGATTAATCTTCCTTGTGTATAAACCACGCATAGGGTAATATATTTATAATAGAGATAGATACAACTAAAAGAGTAATCAAAAGTAAACAAAATAAACATAAGATATTGTTTGATATTATGGTTAACAATATCTAACAATATCTTAACAATATCAAACATTATCTAAACAATATCTAACACTCCCCCTCAAGATGGAGCATACAAATCATATGTGCCAAACTTGTTACAAATATAATCAATTCTAGGCCCCCTAAATACTTAGTAAAAATATCTGCTAACTGATCAGTTGAGTTAACAAACTCAGTTTTGATGTCTCCAGACATAATCTTTTCTCGAATGAAATGACAGTCAATCTCAATGTGTTTGGTCCTCTCATGAAAGACAGTATTAGAGCTAATATGAAGAGCAGCTTGATTGTCACACACAAGTGTCATTTGAGTGACATCTCCAAATTGTAACTCTCTAAGCAATTTCTTGAGCCAAACAAGTTCACAGGCAGCTGAGACTAAAGCTTTATATTCTGCTTCTGCACTAGATCTTGCCACAACACTTTGTTTCTTACTTTTCCATGAGATCAAGTTATCATCAATGGAGACACAATATCCAGATGTAGATCTTCTATCCGAAGGAGATCCTACCCAATCAGCATCTGAGTAGCAAACAACTCTTGTATGGTTATTAGAACCATATAACAATCATTTTCCAGGAGATCCTTTAATATACTTCAAGATACGAATGACTGCATTCCAATGATCTTCACATGGAGAATTAAGAAATTGGCTTACCACACTGACTGCAAAGGAAATGTCAGGACGAGTAACTGTAAAAGATAATTCAATTTTCCAACCAATCTTCTATACTGCTCAGGATCAGATATAGGGTCCCCCTGATTTGGTAGAAGTTTAGTATTTGGATCCATGGGAATTTCAACAGACTTTGAACTCATCAACCCAGAGTCCTCCAAAATATTCATTGCATACTTCTTCTGAGATATAATAATACCATCATTGGACTGTGCCACCTCAATTCCCAAGAAATATCTAAGTTTGCCAAGATCTTTGGTCTAAAAATGGTGATAGAGATGTTGTTTCAACTGAGAGATGTCATGGATGTCATTACCTATAAGAACGATGTCATCAACATATACTATCAAGTAAACACATCCAGCACTCGAGTGTCGATAAAAGACAAAATGATATGCTTCACACTGAGTGATGTGGACATAAAAACTCAAGCTCATGACGAGAAGGATCAAGACCAAGATCCAATCCAAGACTTAGGTAGACCTATGACAAGAGGCAGATTTAGAAAAGCACAAGAGACCTTGCAACACAAAGTGACCAATTTGCTAAAGGCTTTAAAAGTGGAGGAGGAGTCTAGACCTATCACATGCATAAAATGATTGGAGAGCTAGGAGACTCAACTAAAAGATTTAGTTATTATTATTATTTTATTTGCTACAGTGAGGATTTGAACCCAATACCAAAATCTTATAATGCCTTCACTGGACCATCAAGGCAACTTGACTTTGTTTGGGATATTAGGATTTTAATTTATCTTTATTTCTTGCAAAGAGACAAACTCATAAACTTAAGTTGTATTAAATATTTTGGAAATTCAGAATGAAGGTACGTAATATTCAAAATCACTTTATGAGTTATTGTTCTACTATGGTTCTTCCTTGCATCATTTGATCTTATCAAGAATTATCCAATTCTTCTAGCGATCCTTCTTGGCTTATCAATTATTCTTATTTGTGACGCCTACATTATCCTTTATTTTTTTCTATTTTCTATTTCCAATCAAATCACCTCCCAAAATCTAACCTTAAATCGTTTCCCTTCTATTCGAGTGTCGTCATTTGGTATCAGAGCAAGGTTCAAAAGCGGTACTGTTCATCAACACTATTCACGGTACTATTCAAACGACATTGTTCATGTGTACTGCTTAAAAAAAATTCTGCTATTTATGCAATTTTGATATTGAATTTCATTTATATATATATATATATATATATATATATATATATATATATACCAAAGTTGTGTTCAAAATTAGTTTTCTGCAGAAAAGAATAAAAAAAAGAAAATTATATATATGTGATAGTTGTTCTTCGTTTAAATTTTAGTGCACATTAGTTGTTTGATAAAATTCCTAAGTGTCAAGCGTCTTTGCCTAATCTTTGTTTTCCCATATAGTTTAGATTTGTCTTGCTTGTTGTTAGTAGTAAAATTGTTCTTTGCTACTTGTCCTTTGTTGGTACTACAATTCTGTTTTATTCCTTGTGATTGCTACAGTTGAAAGTGATTCTTGAACTATAGATTGTTTGATTCTTGTAAGACCTATAAGTCAGAGAACGAGTGGAAAAAGGCAAGAATGCATATTATACAAAAGCCAAATTGAGAGTTATGCATGATGGTTTCACTAATAAGTTCTCTTTTGTGCATAAAGACCACAAAACTACTCTTGCACCTTTGGTTCCAAGAGAAGTTAGTGAGGATCAACTAAAAATGAGAAAGAAAAGAAAAGAAGATAGAAAAGAAAAAGAGAGAGAAAAGAGAAAAGAAAAAGAGAGTGCAAAGAAAAAGGAAAAAGAGGGTGAAAAAGAGAAAGAGAAAAAAAATCAAATCTGTTTATAAAAGAAAAAGAAGTCAAAAGAGTTATGCAATTGAGAAAGCCAATACTTTTACTTTTGAGTAAAGAAAGTAATTCAAACAGTCCATGTTCTACTAACTCTCTTCCAAAAGAGGTTTCTTCTTTGTTGCAGGATTTTGAAGATGTTTTTTCCAAATAAGTGCCTATAGGTCTACCCCCTCTTAGGGGTATTGAGCATCAAATTGACCTTATTCCAGGGGCTTCATTCCCTAATAGACCAGCCTATCGAAGCAATCCCCAAGAAACCAAGGAGATTCAAAAGCAAGTTGAAGACTTAATGCAAAAGGGGTGGGTTAAAGAAAGCTTGAGTCCATGTGCAACCCCAATCATTTTAGTCCCTAAGAAAGATGGAACTTGGAGGATGTGCACAGATTATAGAGCTATCAATAACATCATGGTAAAGTATAGGCATCCCATTCCTAGGTTAGATGACTTGCTGGATGAATTGTATGGTGCTTGTATCTTCTCTAAAATTGACTTGAAAAATGGATATCATCAAATTAGAATTAGAGAAGGATATGAGTGGAAAACAACTTTTAAAACTAAATATGGGTTGTATGAGTGGCTAGTTATGCCCTTTGGGTTAACTAATGCTCCAAGTACTTTTATGAGATTGATGAACCATGTCTTGAAAGAGTTTTTAGGAAAATGTGTAGTGGTGTATTTTGATGATATTCTGATATATAGTACTAATTTTGATTTGCATGTTGAACATTTGCGTGCTGTCATGAATGTGCTTAGAAAGGAAAAATTGTTTGCTAATCTTGAGAAATGTACCTTTTGCACTGATCATGTTGTGTTCTTGGGATTTGTTGTGAGTTCTAAAGGGGTAAAAGTTGATGAGGAAAAGATTAGAGTCATCCAAGAGTGGCCTACCCCTAAGAATGTGAGCGAAGTGAGAAGCTTTCATGGGTTAACTAGTTTCTATAGGAGGTTTGTTAAAGACTTTAGTACTTTGGTTGTACCTCTTAATGAAATAGTCAAAAAGCATGTTGGGTTTAAATGGGGTGAAAAACAAGAAAAGGCATTTTTTGAACTTAAGCACAAACTATCTAATGCCCCCATTCTTGCATTACCAAATTTTGCAAAATATTTTGAAATTGAATGTGATGCATCTAATGTGGGTATTAGGATTGTTTTTCTACAAGGAGGTAATCCATTTGCTTATTTTAGTGAGAAGTTGAATGGGACTTCCCTAAACTATCCCACCTATGATAAGGAATTGTATGCCTTAGTGCGTGCTTTAAAAACTTGGCAGCATTACCTTTTACCAAAAGAGTTTGTAATTCATAGTGATCATGAATATCTGAAATACTTAAAGGGACAAGGTAAGTTAAACAAGAGGCATGTCAAATGGGTTGAGTTCTTGGAGCAATTTCCATATGTCATCAAGCATAAAAAAGGAAAAGGGAATGTAATAGTTGATGCACTTTCTAGGAGACATGCATTACTTTCTATGCTTGAAACTAAAATTTTTGGTCTTGAATCTTTGAAAGACATGTATGTGAATGATGTGGATTTTGCTGAAACTTTTGCTGCATGTGAAAGGTTTTCTAAAAATGGTTACTTTAGGCATAATGGATTCTTGTTTAAAGTAAATAAATTGTGTGTGCTTAAGTGTTCCATTAGAGAGTTGCTTGTGAGTGAATCACATGAAGGGGGTTTGATGGGTCATTTTGGGGTTCAAAAGACTTTAGAAATTTTGCAAGAGCATTTCTTTTGGCCTCATATAAAACGTGATGTGAATAAGTTTTGTGATCACTACATTGTGTGTAAAAAGGCTAAATCTAAGGTTAAGCCTCATGGGTTGTATACTCCTTTACCTGTTCTTGAATATTCTTGGACTGACATTTCTATGGACTTTATTTTGGGGCTGCCTAAAACAAAGAATGGAAATGATTATGTGTTTGTTGTTGTTGATAGGTTTTCTAAGATGGCACACTTCATACCTTGCAAGAAAGTAGATGATGCTTGTCATGTGGTTGATTTGTTTTTCAAGGAAGTAGTAAGGCTACATGGGCTGCCGAGGAACATTGTGAGTGATAGGGATTCAAAATTCCTTAGTCACTTTTGGAGGACCTTGTGGGGTAAGATTGATACTAAATTATTGTTTTCTACTACTTGTCACCCACAAACTGATGGTCAAACTGAGGTAGTCAACAAGACTTTAGGCACATTACTTAGGACTATTTTAAATAAAAATCTTAAGACTTGGGAAGCATGTTTACCACATGTTGAGTTTGCTTATAATCGGGTTATCCATAGCACCACTAATTGTTCACCATTTGAGATTGTGTATGGATTTAATCCTTTGATTCCTCTTGATTTGTTGTCTTTGCCTAACATTTCTATGTTTAAGCATAAAGAAGCACAAGCTAAAGCAGAATATGTGAAGAAGCTGCACGAGTAAGTAGAAACTCAAATTGAAAAGAAAAATGAGAGTTACGCAAGGAAAGCTAACAAGGGTAAGAAAAAGGTGGTTTTCCAACCTGGTGATTGGGTTTGGGTACACATGAGAAAGGAAAGGTTTCCTGAACAAAGAAAATCTAAACTTCAACCTAGAGGAGATGGACCATTCCAAGTCTTAGAGAAGATCAATGATAATGCTTACAAGATTGATCTACCAGGAGAGTATAATGTAAGTTCTTCTTTTAATGTTAGGATTTGAACCCAAGATCGATAACTTATAATGCCTTCACTGGACCATCAAGGCAACTTAACTTTGTTTGGGATGTTAGGATTTTAATATATCTTTATTTCCTTCAATGAGACAAACTCATAAACTTAAGTTTTATTAAACATTTTGGAAATTTAGAATGAAGGTACATAATATTTAGAATCACTTTGTGAGTTGTTGCTCTGCTAGGTTTCTTCCTTGCATCATTTGATCATATCAAGAATTATCTAATTCTTGTGGCGATCCTTCTTGGCTTATCAAATATTCTTATTTGTGGCGCCTACGTTATCTTTTATTTTCTTCTATTTTCTATTTCCAATCAAATCACCTCCCAAAACCTAACCCTAAATTGTTTCCTTTCTATTTGAGTGTCGTCACCGAGTCATACCATCCCAGAGACTCCCCTTGAGCAACAAACCCAAGAGGTTGCTCCATTTAGATTTCTTCTTACAAATCACCATTGAGGAAAACATTTTTAACATCCAGTTGATAAAGATGTCATTGTTGAAGAGCGACCATGGCGATAATAAACGAACAGAAGCCATCTTTGCCACGGGGGAAAATGTATCTCTATAATCCAACCCAAAAATTTGAGTATAACCTTTGGCCACAAGACGAGCTTTAAGGCGATCAATAGTACCATCAGGTCCAACTTTGATAGCAAATACCCACCTACAACCAACAACAGATGGTAATGAGACCAATTCCCAAGTTCCACTATTATGAAGAATACTTAGTTTATCTAACATGGCCTGACGCCAACCAGGATGGGCTAAAGCTTCACGGGCAGTTTTTGAAATGATCACAGAAGAAATAGAGGAAAGACATGTATAAAAAGGTAATGACAGTCGATGATAACTCAAAGCAATATAATGGGAAGAGGGATTACATGTAGAACTGATACTTTTTCGAAGGGCAATGGGAAGGTCAGACTCAGGTGTTAGATTTGGAGGAGATAGAGTAGTTGACACTTGAGTGGAGTCATATGGTGGTGGTTGTGATTGGTTTCTGCAACTGGAAAAGAAGCTGACTGCGGAGCAGGAACTAATGGTGAAGAAGACACAATTAGAGGGTCACAAACAATAAGAACATTAAATGTACTAGGAGTGTCGACAGGATTGGATGGAGACAGATGTGAAGATTGACTTTTAAAATAAAAAGAGAACTCATCAAAGGTGACATCTACAGACACAAAATAATGGTTAAGAGAAGGAAAAAAACATTTATATCTTTTTTGTGATCTTGTAAACCCTAAAAAAATATATTTATGTGATCTAGGAGAAAGCTTGTCAAGACCATAACTAAAATTATGAACACGAAAACTCTTAGAGGTAAGGGATGAAGTGGTTCATGAAGAAATAAAATGGAATGAGGTATTTTATTATCTAATACCGAAGAAAGGATACGATTAACAAGATCACATGCAGTAAGAAAAACATCATCCCAAAAATGTTGAGGAACCTCTCCATGAATTAAAAGAGTGCGAGTTGTTTCAATAAGATGTCTATTTTTACGTTTAGCTACACCATTTTGTTGAGGTGTATAAGCACAAGAAGTTTGATGCAAAATATCGTGAGAAACCATGAATTGTTTAAAAGAATGAGAAAGATATTCACGGACATTATCACTACACAAAACTCTAATAGAAACACCAAATTGAGTTTGAATTTCATTAAAAAAAGTTTGAAAGAAATGAAATAATTCAGAACGATTTTTCATCAAAAATAACCAAGTGCATCTAAAATAATTATCAATGAAAGTGACAAAATATTGAAAACCTAAAATAGACTTAACGCAGCTAGGTCTCCAAATGTCAAAGTGAACCTCGATAAAAGGGGACGAAGCACCACGTGTGACACTACGAGGAAAGGAAATACGACTATGCTTGCCTAATTGACACGACTCACACACCAAACTAGACACGTTGGACAAGGCAAGGAAAAACTTCTGTAACTTGGGAAGACTTGGATGACCTAACTGAGCATGAAGAAGAGAGGGAGACTTCATAATTGCACCAACATGTGTAGAGGGACGGAGATGATAAAGACCATGAGATTCACATCTTGGGCCAATCACCTGTTTCGAACTACGGTCCTGTAAACACACAAAATTGTTGGTAAAAGAAACAACACAATTAAGAGAACGAGTTAGACGACTGATGAACAACAGGTTAAAAGGAGACTTAGGGACATAAAGAACATTATCAATGGTTAAAGAAGGGAAAAGTTTAATAGTTCCAACACCATGAGATGATACTCTAAAGCCATCAACTAGTGTAACAGAAGGTAAAGGATTAGGAAAGCATAAAGAGGAGAACAAAGATTTGTTACCAGTAATATGATCAATGGCTCCTGAATAAAAAATCCAAGGACCAGGAGAAGAGGATTGGGTCAAACCAGCAAAATATGTACATGTCTGTGCAACAGATGTAGTGGAACTAGAAGACTTTTGATCCTTATACCATTTGAGAAATGCAATAGAAGAAGGAGGATCCCCAGCAGACAAAGGTGGGGAAAGATCGGTTTGAACAACTACAAGAGATCGAGGAGGACGACCATGTAATGTATAACACTTGTTAATCTTGTGACCTAGCTTGCCACAATATTCACACTTAAGACGTCATTTTCCTTGTTTGCGAGGGCGAGTCCGGTCATCACAGTGAAATGCCAACGTAGAAGAATCATTAATAGAATTGGAGGTAGTAGAAGGAGTGGAAGAAGTCATGAAGGGTGGGAGAACAAACCTTAAAAAAATTCAAAGTAATCCAATCAATCCACGAAGTATGGATCCAAAACGAGAAGACCAAAACAAGTCCGTCAAGACTAAACGGTGTAGAAGACAATGAATGACCAACTCCGATAGTGGTGATCTCAATGGCACGATGGTCGCCTGACTAAGACGAGCAAAATTGTATGTTGCCAGTAAAAAATGAAACTCTGACGGCGGTGGAGGCAGCGATGGCGGCGACAGCGGCAACAACGACGTGAACCAGTACACCTAGGGATGGCAAAACGGGGCGGGCCGGCCCACCCCTTGGCGGGACGAGCCAAGGTCTACAGCCCGTCATGACTATAACGGGCTAGCCCACCCCGCCCCGCTTTTGGCGGGCCAAAACGGGGCGGGCTGACCCGTTTTGCCATCCCTAAGTACACCAGGTAAGTTCCTAGGAAAGAGAAGTGAGTCACTAGTGGACACGCTTAAATACTAAGTCTTTCATTGTCATATACTGTCACACTACCAAATAATATCCAGTAACAAACATAACTCTTTTCTGATGTGGAAGATCAATTTAACCGGCGATGGCAGCTCCAGTAGTAGACAAAAGCGAAAAAATTTCAAAATAACCTTAAGCTCTAGATACCATGTTGAATTTAGAGGAAATAGGGTTTAAGATTAATTCCCTTTTGTATAAACCACGCATAGAATAATTTATTTATAATAGAAAGAGGTATAGCTAAAAGAGTAATTGAAAGTAAATAGAATAAAATATGTAAGATATTGTGGTTAACAATATCTAAATAATATCTAACACATGTCATATTTGTTATCTCTCGATTTGTCTCTTTATTTAACTTTTTTTTGGATGATTGTACTTTTTTTTTTGTTTTTAATTTTGGATGACTGTATTTTTTTGTTTTCTATTTTGGATGATTGAAATATTTTTTTCCTTCATATTTTATTTTGGATCATTACAAATTTTGGTTGTTGAATGACTGTAGTTTTATTAATTATTAATGTGCTTTGGATGATTGAAATATTTTTTTCCTTCATATTTTATTTTGGATAATTGTAATTTTATTTGGATAATTACAAGTTTTTGTTGTTGAATGACTGTAATTTTATTAATTATTAATGTTCTTTTTTATTCAAATTTTAATTTGGATGACTTTAAATTTTTTTAATGAGTGCATGTCTTATATGCACGTTGTCCTTTATTTTATTTTTTTTACTATTTAAATATTATATTTACGTGAAATCAATTTTTTATAAATTTAATAAAATTTATAAATTATTATTAAGGTAATAAACCAATAAATCTTAAATATTCTTACAAATATCACAAATTATTTTTATACTTTTTATATAAAATAATTTTAATATATCTCACAATTTTATGTATAATATAAATTAATTATTTTAAATTAAATTATATTATAATTTTAATTTATACTTATTTTATTTTTTATTAATACAAGATATTCTAATTATTACATACTTTAATACACGATCCAATCTTTTCCTATCTTTTCACTCTCTTTTTTTTTTTTTTCCATTTTCTATCATCTTTCTCTCGATGTAAACATCCCCACTTTTCACTCACTTTCTATTCTTTTCAACTCTCTCAAGTCCACCTCTCAATTCAAACAAAACATTAATGATATAAATATTTAAACTTATTTGTAACGGATTAGAAGACCAAACCGACGTGTATGAATTTGTTATTTCGATAAAAATAACTTACACGAGTTACTTCTTATATTAAAAAATATTAAATTCATAAAATATAATTTTATATTATTAAAAAGTATAAAATATAAATTTATTATATTAGATAATACTCAAACAATTTATAATTGATTTTACTTCAATTTTTTTAAATTTAATTTTTTTATATTCTTGATCATTATTTATTATTATTTTAACAAAATTTCTAAACATGTAAGAATTACTTAAAAATAAAAAATATTATTTTATTATAAATCTCACACACAAATTTTTAAAATTAAAAAGTAACTTTAACCAATTTTAAACAAATATCTAAGGCTTAACATAAAAATATTTTAAAATCAGTTAAATATCTTAATAACGAACTCCGAATAAGACCTAAATTCCTTTTCTTAATTTCTAAGATATTTTGACATGCCTTATTTAAAAATGAAAATGAATTTTTTTAATATTATAATAACAATCTAAAAAAAATTAACAAAGGGAAATATAATCAATTAACATATTCATTTTATTTACAGAAAACTCGCAATAACAATTTCCTACGGTTTTATAATTACCTTAACTCATTTTTTATTTTTTTACATATGACATAGCAATATCTCAGGATATAAAATTATTTAGTATTCTATCTTTCTTATATAGTCAAACAATATATATACACCAATAATTTCTATTACCCCTTCTTAACATTCATCTTGAAGAGAAAATGTAATACGTATGTCACAAAATTTTAGATCTAAAGAGAAGCTAGTTAAAGTAAAATTTCAACTCCAACAAAAGCTACTGTCATTATAATAATTTAAATGTAGAACACCTTGAATAATTCACAATAATTAATAATAATATAAAAGATTTTACAATTAATATGAGTGGATGCAATTCCCCATCCATATATGGACACTGAAGAATGATTCTGAAAACTGTGGTGTGGTCCAACTCCAACAATGAGAAAAGTGATTGGTTGTTGATGCTGATTTTGCTTTGGGATCAATATAGGCATCTGAATTTCAGGAAACATATATACAAACATGCATAACTCCTGCAAGGAATCCCCTCTCATCTTTCATTGTCACCTTCCACTCACTGTGATCTCAAACTTCTGCTTACCTCAGTGCTCAACCTCTAGTGTTGATATGCAACTTCTTTTTTGGGAGCAAAAAAACATAGTGGGGTAGAAAGAAATGAATTATTTTCCAGGTGTTATCAGCTTTAGTTTTAGAGCAACAATTATATCCCAATCTAAGCTGTATGGTACACAAAAATCCAGAATATACAACTGGCTTGTGCCCAACAACCTCAAAATTATAAACAAAAAAGATTGTTCATTATTTTGGCTAAGGAGAAAACAAACATAATTTTCTTTTCTCTTTTGTTCTTTAGTGCAAACCTAACCTAAGGTTTGGTTCTCAAGATCACAATCTTAACAACAGAGTCATAGTGACATGTCTGATGCAGTTGGCCCAAAGTACCTAACGCAACAGTGCTTGCCAGTTAAGTATGTGTTTGGTTCTAAGTTCAACAGTGTAGCTAGAACCTGCATAATCCATTAAAAATCAGAACCTGCATAATCAAATATTTTAGCTTTTCATTTTAGTGACATGAGAAAACTTGTTGATTAAAAGAGATAGAAAGAAGTGAGTCTAATGAAGCTTGATTGCATGTGTTGGCAACCTGTGAAAGTCACACCTGCATTTTTGTCCACTGTTTTCTTCCAATTCCTTTAATTTCAAATGTAACTGATACAGGAATTTGAAAACACATTCTACTGAAACATACACCTTATTTTCTTCAGTTAAAGAGAAAGTCTTGCACTTCCACCTTCATCCCTCAGCAACTTTCTTGTTTATTATTCTTTAATCAGAGATTTGCAGATCTCAGGAATTAATCTTCTTCCTTGAACATCTATTTTCATCTTGAATGTACATTCATGGAAGTTAAGAAGCATATTCAGTAGATTGAGTTAAGTGATATAAATCTCTTTTCGTTCAGGTTAATCCAAATTCGTCGTGCATGTCATTTGTGACTGCTTTTACACCCACGCAAATTATTTTTACCAAAAATAATAAAAATAAACGATAATTAATAATCATAATTATAAAAAGATAATAATAATTCATAATAACAATTTCACAGAATTTAACCGATGACAACGATGATTTAACCTACAAAATAATTTATATTAATAAATAATATTAACGATGATTTAATAAAAAATAATGATTTATAATTTAATGATAATAAACAATGATTTATATCATTGTGATTTTATTCTGTAACCTAAGATCGGTTATATAAATCACGAGATAAACATGTAATGAATAAATTCTCAGACAAGAACACACATAAAAAATATGAAAAAATAACCTTGATGTTGTGCATAGATTGTGTAGAAAGAGAGATATGACCCACACACACACACACACACATATATATATATATATATATATATATATAGAGAGAGAGAGAGAGAGAGAGAGAAATGAATTGAAAGACGATGAATTGAAGTAGCAGATCATCTCAGTAATTTTCCACAGCTATCTTGAATTGTGCTCATAGAATCTGCTGTGTTATGATCTTCATTGGAGAAGCCTCAAAACACAGTTCAAGAAAGCCGTGGAAGATCACGAAAAAGACCATTCATCACAAGGTTCCCTTCTGTGAAATAGTTTGATAAGAATGAAAGAAGGGGAAAGAGAAGGGTAAGAGGGGGAGAAGATAGGTTGTGATTTGCTTTATGAGTCCTCGTGAATTCAATATATATATGTGTGTAAGGTGAGAGAGATTTCATTGTGGTAGCTAAATGACAGAGAGGACTTCTTCCATATTTCTAGAAAAAATCAAAATGCTTTATTGTCACTATGAAAAATTAAGAATTTATTAAAGAGATACACTACCAAATTTTGAAAATAAATCTTAAAATACAATGCATTTTTACATCATTCATTAGTAAAGAAACAAAAAAATGAAATAAAACAAAAAAAAATTCTTATTTATTTAATAATAAAATAGAAAAATGTATATTAATAAATAAATTAATTAAAATTAATTATTTATACTATTATAAATTATTTGAATAATTATTAATTTTGTATTAATACATTTTTTTATAAAATAATTGTTTCTCATTTTCTCGTCTATGAATTTTAATAGAAAGTGACATATTTTTCTCATTTTTTATAATATCAAACCAGATAAATGATTTTTTTTTCATTCATTCATCTTTATTAATTACTTTTTATTCTTTAATTTTATTTTATTTTTCAAATAAATGGACCGTTAAAGTTATGTGTTGTAAATAAAGTGTTATATATATATATATATATATATATATATATATATATATATATATATATTCTTAAAATATATTATACAATTAGTGTCTTTAAATTTTTTTCTTGATTTATTAAATCAAATATTATTTTTAAATATATTTTCCTAGAATCTATCTAGGTGACACACTTGATTTATTTAAATTAAGATTTATTACTCAGGTAAAAAATAGTTTCTTTAGAAGGCATACTTATTTCTTTTAGAACAATAAACGTATAAGTCATAAATTATATTTATGAATTTTAGTTATTTGAAATATTTCTTTTAGAATAAACGTATAAATCATAAATTATATTTATGAATGTTAATTATTTGAAGCTCCTAAAAGTTAATTCTATTGGAACAAAATTATGTATATGTTACATAGAATATGTTTGGTAGTAAGAAAATAAAGTGTAAAAAAAAAAAGGAAAAGAAAGAGATGAGGTAGGCTCAAAAATATAATTGTGCATTTGAGAGGAGAGTAAAATTATATTTTTAATATATCAATCACTCATGAAAATTATTTTTATTATAAATGTTTTTAAGATATTAGTTAAGAAATGTAAAAGTATTAAAAATCATGTAAAAACATAATTAAAATTGTCTTCCACTCACTTTTTTTTATTTATTTTGTGAATGTGTTATATTGATATGTATTTTTAGGCCCCGGTGGATGTCTATTTAAGGATTGAGAATGTATTCATCTCATAATAATAAGTAAGAGATATTATTTGTTTTAAAACTTTTATCTATATATATCGTACTTTTGTCCTTAAAAACAGTTTTAATTAATTTTTTCCTTAATCAGAACACTATTAATTTTTTAAAATAAAATAATTATGGTCCACTACTAATACGTTATATGATTTCAAACTGAAAATATTAACATACTTCTGTTACTTATTCATGTAATATTAATAACAATGTTTAACGATAAACTTTAACATTTGTTATAAATGAAAATACGTTAACATTTTTATGATTAATTAAATTATATAATATATGTTTCATTAAAACTATTTAATGAAAAAAAAACTGGATGATTAAATAGACTATTAAAATTGATGAAACGACGAAGATAAAAAATAAATGTGAGCTTAAAAGTAATAATTTATTAGTATCGTTAGATAATGGTTTACCTTAGACATAACCTTTTAATAATTCTGGTTAAAAATAAGAGTTTATAATTCTTAATTGGCTAATTACACTTGATCCTTCAAATTAAAAAAAAAAAATTATGATCCACCATCTATTGAGAATCAAGACAAACAATAATTTATATATACAGGTTCCTTTCTAATATATTGAATAATTTTTTATAAGTAAAATAATGATGGACGAGAGTTTTAAAGTAGACAATATCTTGGATATGTGAATTTATCCTATTAATAATCACATATCTTGACCATTATTTTTTGGAGACCAAATAATATATTATTAATAAATAATAATTAAATATGAAAAAGTAAGAGAAAATGAAATAATGAAAGGACAAAATTATAAATATACAAATAAATATATTTAATAATAAATTTGGAGAGTCAAAATCATAAATATATATAGAAGTTACACAATATTATGAGACATGTTCCAAAGAAGAATATTGGTGCCAAACATGCTATCATAGAAGATATGAAACTGAAAGATGTATAAGTTTCTATACAAAGCAACATATTTATAAGTTATAAACATTTATTCATATAAAACATTAGTTTCAATATTTAATAATAAACTTAAACATGTGTTAGAATTGAAAACATGTTAGTATTTTTATGATTATTTAGATTATATATTATATAACAATGAATTATTTAATTTTGAAAAACTAAATATGCTACTAGAATTTGTAGAGAAAAAAATTATATATTGATGAAATATGAAGAACGAATATGTTAAGCAATAATCTCTTAACAAGTACTTTAGATATATAATGGTTTACATTAAACAAAACATTTTAATAATTTATTGTTACTTATAAAAAACAATATCATAAAGAAACTTTTCCTAAAATAGAATAATTAAGTTTCTAAGTTAATTAAAATTTATAAACAATAGTAACTAATTTCAAGACCAAACTAACTTCGATTATGTTAAATGAGTTTTTATTTTAGAATGCTTAAAAATCACGTGAGTGAAACTAAAGATAATTTATATATATGTTTCACTCTTAAGTCATTAAGACATATCTTAAGAACTAAACCACAACTACTAATAATATTTTAAACATCAGAATTCATTCGTAACATATTATTTTATAATTTTTAGTAGTCAAATGAAACAATAAATAAAGGAAAATATATAAAACATATTTTACACTATTATTATTATTGTTTAAATAATGGAAAGGGGTTAAAGTGATGCATTTATCCTAAATAAATATATATATATATATATATATATATATATATAAATTTTTATTATAAGAATAAAAGTTAAACATTTTTTTACTCATAATTTATGTTTTTAGTAATTTAATAATTAAAATAAATAATTATTTTAGATTATTAAATTTAAAAATAATGATGAAAATAAAAAAGTACATTTGAATTATTTTATATATCCTAAGGGAAACATAGACATTTATAAGTGTTCGTGTATCTTCATTTTTATTATATATATTTTTTAATAAATTAAAATTTAATATACATTAACTATAAAATTTAATTTTTTATCGTTAAAGTTATGTATTGTTGTAGACCTACAAACGTTACAAATGATAAAAATTAAAGACAACATGTAATTGTGAAAATAAAGAAGAAAATGACCGTTTTTTTTTCTAGTTATTAATTTATATTCTAGAGATAGGAGAATAATTTTATAAAACATATTTTATACCATTGTTATTATTATTATTATTATTATTTAAATAAAGGGAAGGGGGTTAAAGTTATGCATTCACTAGTGGAAAAATAGCTTTCTATGACGGGTTTTTATCACGGTCGTAATCCACCCGTCATAGTATGTGGCGCGGTGGCAATTTTGTAATAAAATCATAAACTTTCTATGTCGGGTAAGTTTTAACCGACATAGTAAGTGGAAAGGTTACTTTCTACGTCGGTTAAAATTTACCCGACATAGAAAGTTAACTTTCTATGTCGGGTAACATTTACCCGACGTAGAAAGTGAACTTTCTATGTCGGGTAAATTTTAACCGACGTAGAAAGTGTCTTTGATGACGGGTGTTAGAGCAACCGACATAGTATCTTCTGTTTTACCCTCCTCCCGCGCTCCATTTCATTTCATCACTTCCCCTCCATAGCAGAGCTCCCCTGTACGTTTCTCCCTACGCTCCATTTCCTTTCATCAGTTCACCCATACCAGAGCTCCCCCGTTCCCTTGTATACGTTTCTCCGCACCCACATTTGCTCGTCACGCCACCTGCCAACGCTTCGTGCCGCCTGCTGCTACTGGTGCCCGTCGCCTGGGATACGTTTCTCCCGCACCCAGCTCTGCACGTCACGCCACCTGCCACCTCTGTAGGTCTTCAAGAGGTAAGTTTTCGTGTTTGCTTTAGCCAATGTAGGTTTACAGTATTGAATCTAGTAAGTAATAATGCTGTCAAGAGAGGGAAACATCACGGGTGCCTTTAGCTAATTTAGAGATGTATTGTAAGTAGTTTAGTCATTTGAATGTGTTTCTGTAGGCATTCTTTCGTGATTTTGATTTTGAACATTAGATTTGTATTATAATGTAGTTATTTTGAGAGTGGAGTTGGATTTCGTGTAGGCATTATAATGTAGTTATTTCGTGTTTCTGTAGCTAATTTGATTTAGAAAATTTGATTTGTAACAATGGATCGGAGTTGGATCAATTATAGACGAACAACAAATGAATATGAGAGTGGAGTAGAACAATAATTCCTTGAATTTGCTAAGATGAATGTTCCGGATAATGATGGAAGATTCTATTGCCCTTGTGTTAACTGCTTGAATGAGCGAAGATTACCGACTGAAGTTATTCGGGAACATGTTCTTTGTGATGGTTTCCTAAAGAGTTACATAAAGTGGACATGGCATGGTGAATTATTAAACATGCCAAGTGTAGAAGACAAAGAAGAAGTTGATCTAGAGATGGATGATCAGCTGGAGGAAATGATTCGTGAGCTTGGACAAGATGCCTTCCAACACACACATGTGTACGAGAAGTTGTCCAATGATGCAAAAGAGCCTTTGTATACAAATTGTACTAAGTTCACACGATTGTCGTGGTACTTAAAATTGTTCAATGTGAAGGCAAAGAATGGGTGGACCCTCAATATATATATATATATATATATATATATATATATATATATATATATATAATTTTATTATAAGAATAAAAGTTAAATATTTATATTTTTTACTCATAATTTGTTTGTTTTAATAATTTAATGATTAAAATAAATAATCATTTTATATTACTAAATAAAAAAAAAAGATTGATGAGAATAAAAAAAAACTTTTAACTTATTTTTGGATGATGAATTATTTGATATATCCTAAGGGAAACATAGACATTTATAAGTGTTCGAGTATCTTATTTTTTTTATTATATTTTTATTTTAATAAATTAAAATTTAATATACATTAATTTTAAAATATAATTTTTATTGTTAAAGTTATGTACTGTTGCAGACCTACAAACGTTACAAGTGAGAAAAATTAAAGAGAACATATAATTGTGAAAATAAAAAAGAAAATGACCGTTTTTTTTATTATTTTTAGTTCTTAATTTATAGTTTAGAGATAGGAGAATAGTTTTTTAATTAATTTTATTTATTTCTTTTATATTGGACATAAATAAATTAGACAAAACTTGTGAGTAAAAATAGAAGCTATAAGATATAAGATATAATATAAGTAAATTGATTAAAAATATAAAAAATTGTTAAAAAGAATTTATATATATATATATATATTAACATATTTTTTTATTTTAATAAATTAATTTAATGTATATATAATTTTAAAAATAAATATTTATTTTAAAAATTATGTATAATTGGAGATCAATAAACTTAATAGGGAGTTTCAAGAGGAGAGAGAAAATTTGAGAAAAAATAATGTCAACTTTTGATTATTTTTATTTATTAACTTATATTTAAGAGAAAATATTGATACAAATATGTAATTGGAAGAGGAGAGAAAAGATGATAATTTTTTAATTATTTTTATTTATTTCATTTACACAAGAAAAATGTGTTTTTGGAAAAAATTAGAGGTGAGAGAACATATATATAAGAAAAGTAATTTATAATCGAAAATTTCATTATATGTTCTCAGCGTTTCTTTAACAGGAACAACTTTATATGAGCTGTTTTATTTTGAATATGACACATTAGTTTTATTTTGAATATGTGTATTTATCATTTTCTTAATTTTGAGATATTTAAATAAAGTATTAATTATTTATATCCATCTATCAAATTTGATAAATTATTTAAATTTTGTTGGTAATTAATTTATCAAGTAATTTATAAAAATAATGAACAAATAAAAGTAAATGAATAATTTTTCTAAAATTTATTAAAAAAAGTTTTAATAAAGTAAAATTAATATTTAATTACTTAAAAATGATGTAACATAATAAATATTTTTTTATATTTTTTTAAGATAAAAAATAACGCATTAGAATTCTTTATATTGGAGATACTCATCTTTGATTTTATTCTAATAGATATTTTTTTAATAAATTTTAAAGAATTCATTGTCTCTTTTCATTTACTCTATTTTACTTATTTTTGTAATGAATCAATTATAAAAAAAATTAAACAACTCACCATATTAAATAATATTTTTGTAATGAAAAATTACTTCAAATAATTAATATTTGATTCAAAGATCTCACCAAGTAACTTTCATTGGAAAAACTTAAAAACCAGTCAAAATATAAGCATTAAAATGCATACGTATCAAATAAAAACAACTCATATATGTGGTTTCTTGAAAAATATAAAACAAATCACTACTACAAAATATACTTTTTACGTCGTCATTTAACGTCGGTTATAAGCTGAGACGATGTAGAAAGTACTTTCCACGTCGGTTCCAGATGAACCGACGTTGAAAGTTGAATAGTAAACACATTCTACGTCGGTTCTTAGTTAACCGACGTAGAAAGTACTTTTTACGTCGGTTCCCATATGAGCCGACGTTGAAAGTTTTTTTTTTCACCCAAAAATTCACTTAAATTTGAAAATTGTCACTTGTCAGGATTCGAACTCAGGATTTTAGAATTGGAAACTAATACTCTAACCACTAAACTATTATAATTTCCTGATAATAACTTACAAATAAATTATATTTATATACTAATAAATATATATCCATGTAAATATATATTTATTTGTATATATTTTCTGGAAAGTATTTTTATTTTTTTTTCAACCAAAAATTCACTTAAGTTAATGAATTGTCATTGACGACATTTGAACTCAGTATTTTAGGGTTGTAAGTTAATATCCCAACCACTAAACTACTATAATTTTTTGATAATAACTTACAAATAAATTATATTGGTATTTTTTGACCGAGGGTGAAAGTGTGATTGACTCTCGCTTGAGTGAAAATATGTTAAAGCTCACGGAAATTCACTCACTCAAGTCTCGCTTGAGCGAAAATTGGTATTTTTCGCTTGAGAGCGAGTAACGCGTTTCCCAAATTTATTTTATATTATTATATAAATAAAATTATAAAGATTATATTATGTCATTAAATTACAAACTCATATAAAGATACCTGCTCACAAATTTAGCATCAAATTTTGAAAACCTACTCGACACACACTTTCACTTTCGAGTGTGCCCTCACATTCAACATATAAATATATAATTATATAAATATATCAAAATATATAAATATATTTGTATTTATATATTTATATATTTACACGAGATATATATTTATTTGTATATAAATATAATTTATTTGTAAGTTATTATCAAAAAATTCCAGTAGTTTAGTGGTTGGAGTATCGACCTCCAACTCTAAAGTACTAGGTTCGAATCCTGCCAATGACAATTCTCTTAAAAAATTAATAAACTTCTAAAAAATATAATATAAAGAGAGGAGAGACTTCTAAATAAATAAAGGGGGTAAAGGGGTTGTAAATAAATAAAAATTATTAATTTAAAAATATAATTAGAACCGACGTTGAAAGTTACGGACTTTCAACGTCGCCTGATACAACGTCCTGGAAATTTCTTTTAATAAATTTTAAAAATTCATTCTCTTGTAATGTACTGTAATAACCCTAAAATATATTACTATAATGATATTTTCGCAAAATAGTAAATAAGTAAATAACGACATTTATCTTATATTATATTACTTGTAATTGTAACATAGATTGAAATTGTGGTTTATTAACTTAACCTCAAAACATAGTAACATAATTTATTTATATATTATACATGTAAAAGTAGCTCCCTCGAAGCTATCCCACTAAATTATCCCTGTTGTTCAGGTAGTCACATCTCCATCTCTCAACTCCTGATCTGCTTTCACATAAAAGTGATCATCGCAGTCCCATCCATATGGAAAAATAGGGATAAGTATTAAATCATTCGATATAATAAAACAGATATAGAAGTAATAATTATATATTATAATCAATTACGAAATCATCAACACACTAAGACACCTTCAGGAAGTATACCCTAACTATGCCCAAACTCAGAGGCTATCATCTGTGGCCACATTGTGATCAGTATCCGCAATACCATTCTGACCACCCTCCACACAGAGTAGGATTACTGGCACCCTTCATCACTCATACTGGAGTACCCATCCGAGTGCGCCACCAGTCATCCCCCCATTGACTTCTCACCACCTGATCTCGTAGTCTACCTGACCCGACCGATCAGTGAAGTCTGGGACCTCATTCAGAATCCTCCAACATAGTTATTACACTAATGTACTTTGTACCACCCCGAGTACCATTCAAACATAACAAAAATCATTCACATTTGCCGGATTCTGAACCACCTATCCTCACGGCTCATTCAAGTCAATAAATAATAGTACTTGACTGATTCAAGGCACCAACCCTCCGGCTTAGTCTAGCCAATAAATAACATCTCATGACTGATTATGGGCATTAGCCCTTAGACTCAGTCTGACCCACACACGTCACAACACACTACTAAATCTTTAAAACTACTACCTTCATTCTATATTTTAAATATATATATATATATATATATATATATATATATATATATATTCTTCTTCTTCTTCTTTTCCGAAATCACTTCCGAAATCATTTTCGAAATCATTTCCGAAATCATTTCCAAAATCTTTTCCAAAATAATTTCTGAAATCTTTTTCGAAATGATTAAATTACTATTTTGCCCTTAATCTTTTCTGAAAATTCCATGTATGTCCCTAAATGAATATTTTACCCTTGGACATTTTCGAAAATTCATTCCATGTCCCGAAAATGACTATTTTGCCCTTGGACATTTTCAAAAATTCCATTTATGTCCCTAGGATGTAAAATGACTATTTTACCCTTGAACATTTTCAAATATTCCATTTATGTCCCTAGGATGTAAAATGACTATTTTACCCTTGAACATTTTCAAAAACTCCTTCCATGTCCCTTTCTTCTTCCTCGCACCAGTAATAGTATCAAATTTTGCAGATTTTGACAGATTTCAAATTACTCAGTTTTAAACAACCAAACTAGTCTCAAATTCAAATTAAACATGAATTATATCTAATTTAAGTTGAAAACAACAATTTTACCATATAATTCATCGTTAATTTTAATAATTTCAAAAAAACTTTCAAACGGTGAACAGTTTATTAGAATCAGAAATTCTTCAAAATCCAACATTCAAATAACTCATATCTCTACTCTTATTTCTTATTCACAGAGTACCCAGAAATTCAATTTCATATATTGAATGAATTAAACTTCCCCTTACCTTGTATGGTATTTCTACCGAAGTTTTCCCACTTAATTCAAACTCTCTCCTATTTCACCAGATCCTGCAGGAGTAGAGTATCGTTGCTTGAAATTTAGACAAAAGAAGAAGAAGGATGAGGAACACGTGATATGGGAGGAAGAATTTATTGTTGTAACCATTCCTCCCCCCTTCGAACATATAAAAGAAAAAAAGTTTACTGTGCATGAGGAAAACTTCGTTACAAAGTTTTCTTGCATAGTAATATTATTATAATATTAAAAAAAAGCATACGTCACAATCTCCCCTCCACAAAAATTTTCGTCCTCGAAAATGAACTTACTTGAAAATAGATATGGATAGGACTCTTGCATCTGATCCTCAATCTCCCAAGTGAAGTCTCCGGATTTATTATCCCATACTACCTTCACCATTGAGATGGTTCTACCTCTAAGTCGCTTCAGCTGAGAATCCTCTATCCTCACTGGTCTCACATCCACGGATATATCGTCTCTAATCTGCACATCGTCTGACTTCAGGACATGACTGGGGTCATGTACATATTTCCTCAACTAAGATACATGAAATAAATTGTGTAGATTCGCCAAATGAGGTGACAACGCTAACTGATATGCCAGTGGACCTACCTTTTTCAAAATCTGATATGGATCAATAAACTTGGGAGTCAATTTCTTAGACTTAATTGCCCTTCCTACTCCAGTAGTAGGTCTGATTCTTAAAAATACATGGTATCCCCCCTCAAATTCCAAAGGCCTCCTCCTCTGGTCCACATATGATTTTTGTTTACTCATAGTAACTCTCAGTTTCTCCTGTATCTCCCGAACCTTCTCTGTAGTCTGCTGGAGTAACTCAGGTCCAATCAACACTTTCTCCTCATCTTGATATCAACATAAAGGTGTTTGACACCTCCTCCCATAAAGAGCCTCATATGGTGTCATTCCGATACTAGCATGATAGTTGTTATTATAAATGAACTCTATTAATGGAAGAATATCATCCCAACTTCCTAGATTATCCAACACACAAGACCTCAACAAGTCTTCTAGTGACTAGATAGTCCTCTCTGATTGTCCATCTGTCTGGGGATGATAGGTTGAACTCAACCTAAGTCGGGTACCTAATGCCTCTTGTAAAGTCTGTCAGAATCGTGAAGTAAATCTGGGATCCATATCTGAGATAATGCTAGATGGCACCCCATATAGATATCCTCAGATTTACAGGGAGGAAATGTGCACTCTTCATCAATCTGTCCACTATCACCCAGATTGAATCATGCCCCCAAATTTTCCGTGGTAAATGGGTAACAAAATTCATGGTAATGCTATCTCACTTCCACTCAGGTATCTCCATTTGCTGTAACATTCCTCCTGGCCTCTGGTGTTCCACCTTTGCTTTCTGACAAGTCAAACAAACAGCCACATACTCTACAATATCTCTTATCATACCAGACCACCAATAAACCTTTTTCAGATTCTGATACATCTTAGTCATACCAGGGTGTAGACTCAAACGACTCCGATGACCTTCATCTAGTATTGCTCTCTTCAATTCCTGGTTAATAGGAATACAAATCCTTCCTCTGAATCTCAGAATATTATCCTCACCCATCTTGTAGTCAATGGTCTGCTCAGATCCTAATTGATCCATAACACCTTTCAACGTCATATCACCTTATTGTCTATCTCTGATCATCTTGAGAAAATCATTAGTAATGATAATGCTACCACAACTAATGCTAGTATCACGAAACTCTACATCTAGATGCAGATCCCTGAACTGCTCGAGTAATCTTAATTCATCCATCATCATTGCTGACATATGAACTGCCTTCCTACTCAAAGCGTCAGCCACCACATTCGCCTTTCCTGGATGATAAAGTAACTGAAACTCATAATCCTTCAGAAACTCCATCCATCTTCTCTATCTCATATTTATCTCCTTCTGATCGAATAAATACTTCAGGCTCTTGTGATCACTAAAAACTTCAAATCTGACTCCATAAAGGTAATGTCTCCACATCTTGAGAGCAAACATCACTGCTGCTAGTTCTAAGTCATGAATGGGATAATTCCTATCATGAATTCTAAGTTGTCTCGACGCATATGCCACCGCCCTTTTATCTTGCATCAAGACATAACCTAACCCCTGAATAGAAGCATCACAATATACCTGAAAAGATTGAGTCACATCTGGGATTACCAACACTGGGGAACTAGACAATTTTCTTTTCAGCTCCTGGAAACTCTCCTCACATCTATCTGTCCAAGCAAAAGGTTGATCCTTACGGGTCAACTGTGTCAAAGGAGCTGCTACTTTAGAGAAACCCTCTATAAATTTCGGTAATATCCGACAATTCCCACAAAGCTACGCATTTCCGTCACTGTTTTAGGGGGTTCCCATTTTAACACTGCATCTACCTTGGTAGGATCTACATATATCCCTTCTGCCGATATTACATGTCCCAAAAACTGTACCTGGTCTAACAAAAACTCACATTTTTGAAAGCTTGACATATAATTGTTTCTCTTTTAACACAGCTAACATCGCCCTCAGATGTTCTTGGTATTCTTCCCGAGTTCTAGAATAAATAAGAATGTCTTCTATAAAAACAACAACAAACTTATCTAAATAAGGACGAAATATCTGTTCATGTAGTCCATAAATACTGCAGGTGCATTTGTTACTCCAAACGACATATGACCACATATTCATAATGGCCATATCTCGACTTGAACATCGTCTTCTGTACATTCTCTTCTTTAACCAGTATCTAATGGTATCCAGATCTGAAATCAATATTAGAAAAGACTGATGCTCCTTGTAACTGGTCTAATAAATCATCAATCCTCGGCAACGGGTACTTGTTCTTGATACTTACATTGTTTAGTTGCCGGTAATCAATACACAACCTGGAGCTCCCATCTTTCTTCTTTACTAGCAATACAGGAGTGCCCCAGGGAGATACACTCGGCCGAATGAACTTCTTTTCTAGCAAATCCTCTACCTATTTCTTCAATTCAGCCAATTCTGCTGGAGTCATCCGGTATGGTGCCATAGAGATTGGGCCTGAACCAAGAATTAGATCAATCCCAAATTTGACCTCTCTCTGAGGTGGCAGCCTTGGTATCTCATCTGGAAACACATCAGGAAGTTCACTCACAACCGATACCTCTTCTAGGATATTATCCTTCACTTCATCCATCTGAGTCAGGATCAGATAACACTGAGCTCCATCTCGTAACTCTTTCTGAACCTGCCAAGCTGATGTAATAAGTTCATCTCCTGATTTCAGATGCACCAACCTCTTTTGTCCACAGTCAATCAGAATGCGATTGGTGGATAACAAATTCATCCCTAAGATCACATCCATATTCTTCAAAGGTAAACTGATTAAGTTCACCTTGTACTGTCGTCCTTCTACGACAACTGGGCACCTTAAACACACATAGGAAGACACCACCAGTCCAGTTGCTGGTGAAAATACCCTCAATTCATAGGGTAGGTCACACACAGGTAACTTAAGTTTATCCATACAATTATCAGCAATAAAAGAATGGGTAGCACCTGAATCAAACAAAACTCGTAGAGGTATATCAGAGATAAAACACACACCTTGCACTAAATTCTCTGACCTCGATGCCTCTGCTCCTGGCAAGACAAACACTCGTCCTGCTACTTTGGGTTTCGCGTCACTCCCCCTAGGTGTTAATGATGCCCCAGCTGAGACTATAGCACTGGGATTTTGTGGACAGTCTCTAGCCATATATCCTGGCTTCTGGAAAGTGTAGCAAAGGCCTACCCGAGAAGTCTGGGAAGGAGTAGTGAAGACATTATGTGGGCATTGATTCCTGTAATGAGGGCCTCCACATTGAAAACATTTCACCCCGGATACAGATCCCGATGATCGAGGTGCTGGAGAAACATTGCCACTTCTGGAAGACTGGGGGCGTGAATAAGGTATCCTCCTCTCTGATCTACTACCCCCACTCGGGACCACACTTGGGTGGGTCCTCATCACTTTGACTCCTCCCTCCTGGAGTCTCTCTATTGTCTTCGCTTTCTCCACCAGCTCTGGGAATCTTTTGATAGAGAAAGGAACCACCATGAGTTTGATCTCAGCCCTCAAGCCCTCCTCAAACTTCCTGCAAAGCCACTGCTCTGAAGATGTACCTGTGTAGAAACGAGATAAGTGCTCAAATCGTACGACGTAATCATGCACCGTCATATTACCCTGTCTCACACTCAGGAACTCAATCTCCTTCTGAAATCTAACACTGTCAGGGAAGTATTTCTCCAGAAATCTCTCACGAAAGGTTTCCCAATTACACACCTCCTCACGTGCAATCATCATCCTTTAAGTCCCTGACCACTAGAACTCAGCCTCATCCACTAGTAAGTATTTCCCGAATGTCAATTTCCTGTCTTCCAGGCATAAGGTAGCCTAAAAAATCTTCTCCACTTCACACAACCACTTCTCTGCTGCATCTGGACCCAAATCTCCTCCAAAACGAGGCGGATTATGCCTCATGAACTCAGTCAGCTCCATCTGCTCTGATTGGTGGAATCCAACAGAGGATGATGTCATGGTTGGCCTCCACTGCGGGTAGGTAGCCTGCTGCTGCATGGCAGCTACCAACATTTCCATTGCCCTAGCTAGGGCATCTACACTCGGTGGAGTAGGAGTAGGAGGTCGCAGTGCCATCCTATATCAAACGCAACCATCAATACAGAGCAAACATTCACACACACTCACATATCAGAGTATAATCACAACGGACTTATCATAGGGTCACTACCCAACCCCACAGATTTACAAGGATACTACCGCTCTGATACCACTATTGTAACGACCCTACAAATCGCTACTATAATGATACTTTTGCAAAATAGTAAACAAGTAAATAACGACATTTATCTTATATTATATTACTGTAATTGTAACATAGATTGAAATTCCGGTTCATTAGCTGCACTTCAAAACATAGTAGCATAATTTATTTATATATTATACATGTAAAAGTAGCTCCCTCGAAGCTATCCCACTGAACTATCCCTGTTGTTCAGTAGTCACATCTCCATCTCTCAACTCATGATCTGCTCCCACATAAAAGTGATTATCATAGTCCCATCCACATGGAAAAATAGGGGTAAGTATTAAATCATTCAATATAATAAAATAGATATAGAAGTAATAATTATATATTATGATCAATTAAGAAATCATCAACACACTAAGACACCTTCCGGAAGTATAGCCTAACTATGCCTGAACTCAGAGGCTATCATCTGTGGGCACATTGTGATCGGTACCCGCAGTACCATTCTGACCACCCTCCACACAGAGTATGATTACTAGCGCCCTTCATCACTCATACTGGAGTACCCCTCCGAGCGCGCCACCAGTCATCCCCCTATCGACTTCTCATCACCTGATCTCATAGTCTACCTGACCTGACCAATTAGTGAAGTCTGGGACCTCATTCAGAATCCTCCGACATAGTTATTACACTAATGTACTTTGTACCACCCCAGGTACCATTCAAACACAACAAAAATCATTCACATTTGCCGGATTTTAGACCACCTGTCCTCACGGCTCATTCAAGTCAATAAATAATAGTACTTGACTGATTCTGGGCACCAACCCTCTGGCTCAGTCTAGCCAGTAAATAACATCTCATGACTGATTATGGGCATCAGCCCTTAGACTCAGTCTGACCCACACACGTCACAATACACTACTGAATCTTTAAAACTACTACCTTCATTCTATATTTTAAATATATATATATATATATATATATATATATATTCTTCTTCTTCTTCTTCTTCTTCTTCTTCTTCTTTTCTGAAATCATTTTCGAAATCACTTCCGAAATCATTTCCGAAATCATTTCTGAAATCATTTCCAAAATCATTTCCAAAATCTTTTCCGAAATCTTTTTCGAAATCATTAAATTACTATTTTGCCCTTAATATTTTCTAAAAATTCCATGTATGTCCCTAAATGACTATTTTGGCCTTGGACATTTTCAAAAATTCCATTTTTGTCCCTAGGATGTAAAATGACTATTTTACCCTTGAACATTTTCAAAATTTTCATTTATGTCCCTAGGATGTAAAATGATTATTCAAATATTCCTTCCATGTCCCAAAAATGACTATTTTACCCTTGAACATTTTCAAAAATTCCTTCCATGCCCCTTTCTTCTTCCTCGCACCAGTAACAATATCAAATTTTGCAGATTTTAGCAAATTTCAAATTACTCAGTTTTAGACCACCAAACTAGTCCCAAATTCAAATTAAACATGAATTATATCTAATTTAAGTTGAAAACAACAATTTTACCATATAATTCATCCTTAATTTTAAGAATTTCAAAAAAACTTTCAAAAGGTGAACAGTTCATCAGAATCAGAAATTCTTCAAAATCAGACATTCAAATAACTCATATCTCTACTCCTATTCCTTATTCACAGAGTACCCAGCAATTCAATTTCATATATTGAATGAATTAAACTTCCCCTTACCTTGTATGGTATTTCTACTGAAGTTTTCCCACTTAATTCAAACTCTCTCTGTTTCACCAGATCCTGCAGGAGTAGAATATCGTTACTTAAAATTTAGACAAAAGAAGAAGAAGGATGAGGAACACGTGATATGGGAGAAAGAATTTCTTACTGTAACCATTCCTCCCCCCTTCGAACATATAAAAGAAAAAAATTTACTGTGTAGAGGAAAACTTCGTTATGAAATTTTCTTGTACGAGTAATATTAGTATAATATTAAAAAAAATCATACGTCACATTATCTCTCCTCATTTATTTTATTTGTTAATTTTTATAAGTTACCTGATAAAATAACAAAACAAATTTAAACAATTTACTATACCATCTAAAATTGCTCTAATGAAAAGTTATTTAAATAACTAATATTTTATTTAAGTATCTTAATAAGCAACTTCTATTAAAAATATTATTAGAGTTTATATTTTTATATTATTATTTCTAAAAATTTACTTTCTTTTATTGATTCTCCATTCTTTATATATATAACATTCTTTTCCTATTTATTACATACATTATTTTCCTCTCTCTCTTTCTACTATTTTATAAATGTATAATATCATATCTTTGTACTATTTTTTAAATATATAATATTATAATAATTTCTTATATTATTTGTCTCTTTTTAACCGTTAAAACAAGATTTTTTTATACATAATAGAATATTTGATAAAAAATAATAAATAATTATAAACAAAAATCTCTTTAATATAAACCAATGAAAACACATGTATCTACGCGTTTGAATGTCCATATACTTTAATGAATTAAAATTTAATGTATATATTAAATTTAAAATGTAAATGTTTATTCTTAAAATTATGTATTAGTAGAAACATATAAAGGTGGGAGGAGATTTAAGAAAAAAATAAATTAAAGAGAATATATGATCGACGGAGGAAAAAATGAAATGACAGTTTTTTATCATTTTTATTTTTTTAAGTTATACTTACAAAAGAAAAAATTGAAGAAAATGTGTGATTAAGGAGTGAAAGAAATAAAATAATTATTAATTAAGTTTATACATAATGATATATTTGATAATAAAAAATTATACTCTTTCTTATAAACTATGACACTGAGTCTGCATATTTGAATAGAAAATTTATGTTTGTTCAAGTGATTTGCGCTGATTTATGAAGAAGTTTGTGAAACCTAAATATTTTATCTTTCTCTTTTAATATGAGAAGAAATGCGTAGAAAAATCAATTTTTTTTCATAAATAATACGTCACACCTCCCTCCACAAAAATGCTCGTTCTCAAAAATGAACTTACTTGGAAATAGATATGGATAAGACTCTCGCATCGATCCTCCATCTCCCAAGTGAAGTCTCCGAATTTCCGATCCCATTCTACCTTCACCATCGAGATGACTCTACCTCTAAGTTGCTTCGACCGAGAATCCTCTATCCTCACCGATCTCACATCAACCTGAGAGATCGCCTCTAATCCGCACATCGTTCGACTCCGTGGACATGACTAGGGTCATGTACATATTTCCTCAACTAAGATACATGAAATACATTGTGACAGCCTCGCCAAATGAGGTGACAACGCTTAATCGATATGCCATTGGACCTACCTTCTTCAAAATCGATATGGGCCAATAAACTTGGGAGTCAACTTCTTATATTTAATTGTCCTTTCTACTCCGCAGAGTAGGTCCGATTCTCAAAAATACATGGTCTCCCCCTCAAATTCCAACGGCCTCCTCTCACGTCCGCATATGATTTTTTTACTCATAGCAACTCTCGACTTCTCTTGTACCTCCTGTACCTTTTCTTTAGTCTCGGTGGAGTAGCTCGAGTCCGATCAACACTTTCTCCTCATCCCGATACCAACATAAAGGTGTCTGACACCTCCCTCCCATAAAGAGCCTCATATGGTGTCATTCCGATCACCGGCATGATAGTCTGTTATTATACGTGAACTATATTAATGGAAGGATATCATCCCAACTTCCTAGATCATCCAACACACAAGTGGGCCTCAAACAAGTCTTCTAAAGTGACTCGGATGGTCCTCTCCCCGACCGTCCATCTGCCCTGGGGTGATAGAAGCCGAACTCAACCTAAGCTCTGATACCCAACGCCTTCAGCATACCTACTCGAATCTTGGCGAATCTTATGATCCCTATCCGAGATAATACTAAAATGGTACCCTCATGTAATCGGAACAATCTTCGCTAAATATATAGTCGTGTCAGCGTAGCCATACGATATCCTCAGTATTTACTGTGGAGGAAATGCGCTACTTTCGGCCAATCAGCTCCACTATCACCTGCGATCGAATCACGCCCCCGAATTTTCCGATGGTAAATAGTGACAAAATCCATGGTAATGCTATCCCACTTCCACTCAAGGTATCTCCATTTGCCGTAGCATTCCTTCTCGGCCCCGGCAGTCCCACCTTTGCTTTTCGACAAGTCAAACAAGCAAACCCACATACCTCGCAATATCTCTCCTCATAACCGCACCACCAATAAAACCTTCCTCTTTCAGATCTCGATACATCTTAGTCATACTTAGGTGTAGACTCAAACTGACTCCGATGACCTTCATCTCAGTATTGCTCTCTTCAATTCCCGGTCAACAGAATTACAAATCCTTCCCTCTAATCTCTGTAACATTATCCTCACCCATCTCAGTAGCCAATGGTCTCGCTTCAGTATCCTAACTAATTCATAATACCTTTCAACGCCATATCACCTCGTCAAGGTCTCATCTCGATCATCTCGAGAAAATCATTGGCAATGGTAATGCTACCATAACTCACGCTAGTATCACGAAACTTTACATCTGGGGCGCATCCCCGAACTTTCAAGTAATCTTCAATTCATTCATCATCATCAGCTCGACATCCGAATCGGCCTTCCTACTTAAGGCGTCGCCCACCACATTCGCCTTCCCGGATGATAAAGTAACCGAAAGTCACAATCCTTCGTAAACTCCATTCATCTTCTCTATCTCATATTTAACTCATTCTGATCAAATAAATACTTCAGGCTCTTGTGATTACTAAAAACTTCAAATCTGACTCCATAAAGGTAATGTCTCCACATCTTGAGAGCAAACACTACTCGCCGCTAGTTCTAAGTCATGAATGGGATAATTCCTCTCATGAATTCTAGGTTGTCTCGACGCATATGCCACCGCCCTTTTATCTTGCATCAAGACACAACCTAACCCCCG